>PCFV01000127.1:0-59390 GCA_002812785.1 Phytophthora litchii | reverse complement strand
CTGTCGTCAACTGCGGTGGAATCCAAGGGCATCCACTACAGTCGGCAACGATACCAAAGCTGTCGTGCTAACTCGGATTCGCTTCATTATCTGTGATCAGCTCGTCCGAGTGTTTGAATTCTTGCGATAACTCGTTTAAATTTCTAGTTGAAGTCAAATACGTAGACGAGGGTCAGACAAGCAACTCAACTCATCACCATATATGGAGTTAATGAATGATAAGGTGAACGATATTGTACATGTATTTGAAATTGTGAGAGCACCCTCGATGTACAATGTAGGATATAAAGAATATGGAGATCAGCAAGAGAGTAGTGATGTCGACTGTCCCCCCTTATCATTAGCTACATCTTCCGGGCAATGCGTTTGTCCTGGATTGCACCGAAGTTACAATATAATCCATTTTAGTGCTCACCGCAGCTACAATAAACTCCAAGTTTACCATGACAGCGTAATATGGGTCCTTTAATCCACATACCCCGCGACGAGAACATCGGGATCCGACTCATCACTTTCATAACAAGAGTCGTATTCGTCTCTGTGGACAATCTCACATAGCACCAAATATTCGTCATTATACTATGATATATGTTTTCAGGTAGATTCGTGTGCACTTACAGGTGTCGATCTTCTACCAAATCTTGAACGCTGAAGTAGGAATCACGCTCCAGAGCAGAATCACCACATTTTTATCTCCCTCTCGGTACGTTGTTAGGGCCCAAATCTCAACATTTGATTTTTTGAGCATGTTGACGCGAAAAGTATTTGTATGGAGCTCGACATCCCATTAGAAATCACCTTTAAAGATAAACCCCGGCTCGATTTGGGCTCTTGGGGGGGGGGACTCGAAAAGGCTGAGCAAGCTTTTCATACAAAAAAACTCGAACCTAGTCTCTAACCGATACTGGTATTTTAGTGAACAGGAGACAAAGGTAGGGAGTCTGGGAAAACAAATCACGCAAGCGTGTTGGCCGAGATATGAAGAAAAAACGTTTTCTACTCAGCAAACACTGGAAGTGATAAGAAGACAATTCGATAATGAGGGTCAAAACGAAAATTGAAGCCCAGCATTTGAAGCATTACGTCACTTTTATACACACAATAAACGGATGAAGGACCATAGTTGATACACGTGCAATTCATTTCGAATTGCCACTGATTCACGGTTGTTAAACACTTTGACTTTTGTTCAATTAAGGCGCGATATTACACACGAGAAGAACCCAGCGTGTACTAAGAGTAGGCGATTGGAGTGGTGACGGCGACCCATACTCGTCACAAAGTGTACTCATCCAGTGGCGATCCTTCTGGTTGAAGGAGCAGCTCTTGGTTTGATTCCAGTCATCGTCTTCACTTCACTATGTGGGTTGTATTGGTTCTTATCTGTAGGTTTCTGCTTTGGTTGAAGGCGAATGAACGATGGGAGAGCAAAAATGGGGTTGGATCGACGATGGCGCTGCTGTCGCTACATTCGTGGAAGATGGCTATGTGTGTATCAAGTCTGCCAGCCTTATAAAGTTTCCGAAGCGCTTTCAAAGCTGTACCGGTGGTGAATGCGGGGGACTCGTTGTCCTTCAAGAACGTCGGTGCATGTGTTTGTGCCTCCTCGCCAAGTTCCAGCACCTCGTTCTTGAATGTAGGGGATGAAGCATTGAGCTTGAGCCATGACTGTAAGGACAGCATTTGTATCAAAACTCGTAAAGCGTCATTTTCTTCGCAGAACGTGAGGAGTATACACGCGGCTCAGCAGTGACTTATTGTAATAGATTGCCAATAGCAGGTGCAGCCCTTCTTCTTTGGGCGTGTACCATTGCAAAACTGTGTTGCTGCTTGCGCGGCCACCGAACCCTTCTTCTTTGGGCGTGTACCATTGCGAACCTGTGTTGCTGCTTGCGCGGCCACCGACATGCTTCCATCCCGGTTATGGTTTTGCCTAGTGAGTCAGATAGCTGTCTCTCGGATGTCGCCCTCGGCATCTCGATGGCTATCAATCGTTCTTCTATGCGCTTCTTTTGCAGGATCAGGATGTTGATCTGCTCGGACCGCTTCTTCAAAAGATCGGCTAGTGGTGTGTATTGTGCGTTGCAATCATGCGACTCAATAGGTGCCGCCAACGGTGTGAATGCGCACCGGATCATGACTCTCCATGCCAGCAATTCTGCCACCACGATAGCTAGTGCTGGCAAGTTCTCCCGCATCCTGACGATAAATGCACTGTTGTCAGATAGCAGCAGCATATCGGGGTAGTGCGCCACCAGGGTAGCTGTCAAGACCTCAGCGAGTACTTCGTCAAGATTGCGAACTGAATCAGCAAATCCAAGCGTGTTGACATAGAGGAGAGTCTGCGGTTCCAGCGCACGAGAGAGATTTGGCTCCTCGAGCGCACGCAGAGATGGGTGACTTGCTCCATCCTTTGGCTTCCAGCCTCTCAGGACACGCGCGAGCTTTGACCAGCTTGCGTCGTGCCCAGCATATACGCAACGGCTCTCAGGACACGCGCGAGCTTTGACCATCTTGCGTCGTGCCCAGTATATACGCAACGTCCTTGTTCACGCAGTCTAGATGCCATCCGCCTCGCTCGATTATCCGGATCTTCGCCAAGCTGCCATCGTTTGCGTGCATGGCCACACCACGGCGGAAGGCATGTGAGGTAAGATCATGTGTCAGCTTTACCTGTTTTGTTTGTGCAATATCCTTGATGCTACTCAACAATCGATTGACACATGCTTGTGCATCAGGAATTCGAGAGTTGGCTGGCGTCTTCTGTACCGCTAGTAAGTGAGTTTTCTCTTCCTCTGTCTCGGTCAGCTCAGCGAGACTTAGATCGGCAACATCATCCCCACAGACGGCTCCATGCTTATTGTTGATGAACTGAGGAAACTAGCGCTTGCCTGTATCCGCCTGCGTTAGGAGAGCTGTAGCTATGGCAAATACTTGACATGCTAAAACGTTTGTCGGGCCCTTGAATAACAAAATACCCTGTAGATAAGCTGTTTTAACAGCTTAAAACGGAGAAAGAGAACTCCACCAATTAAAACAAAATTCACCATGAAGTTAGATTAAAAACAGAATGCTTAACCACCAATTCTTATCAGGTAGTATAGAGAGTTGATGTTTCTCAAGCTGTTCAGCATCCAAGCTGTGCCCATCATAATGACCAGAGTGGCTTCAATGTAGCAGTTTTCCCCCATAATTAGATGTATAATGTATACAACAGTCGTACAAAACTTTCTCATTGGTGAAAACAACAGTCGTGACTTTCAAGAGTTGTTATTGTATCTTGCCAAAATTTATCCGACCTCCGACCTATCCGACTTAGTATAGAAATTTTTATACCATTAACAATAGGTGTTGCTGTAATTAACAGGGGGAAATAATGCATATACACCCCCAGACACCAGGTATGACTGACTTTCAAGAGCCAGGACAGCTTCCAGTAAAAGAGTACTGCGCTCAATGCGAGTCAGTGCCCGAGTGCCCACCTACTGGAGGAAGTCCGTTCCGAACCCGGTTCGTCCAGCAGGGTTGTCGCCCGCACAAAGAAAGGTGCGGACTAATTTCCCTGTGGGTCTCCAACGAGTATACATTAGCCTTTGAGGTGTGATGATCCCCCACATTAGTAGCTAAGCGGAAGATCCCCCGAAAGGGGCGGTCGTGGGTTCAACACCCACCTAAGCTTTCTGTTTGTTAATGCCACAGCAATTAGAGCGGTTGTGTGAGGTAGTAGGTGGTTCCTGATTGAGTACCGATGCGTGTGACAGCATGTGTGCTTGTATTAATGCAATCTTGTACAAACTAATTTGCATTAACCTTCGTAATTCATACTGATCATCTAACCTGCTCGAGGATATTCTGTGTGTAACCTGGAGCATCATTTTTGATAGCAGGTGCAGGGGAAGGTGTTCGTGGTGCTCGATTTTGGTGTTGAGTGCGCCAGCACGGTGAAGGCTACGAAAGTGCTTCAAACCAACGCCAGACCCACGTGAGCTAGCGCCATGCTCTTTAAGGAACATCAGGACAGATTTCTCTGCACGGGTTCCGAGGGACAGCGCCAGGTCACAAAAGCTAGCTTCTGTGGTATCAATCGCAAAGCCGTCATCCAAGAATAGTTTCATGTAAACGACAAGCTTCTTTGCGTTGGACTTCTGATGTTTCGAAATGGCTGCACGCCGCAGTGGTGGTTCTTCAGCGCACCGCCCGTACCATGTCGTATAAAGATGAGTCACTGCTGATCTGTGTTGCTTCTTCTTGCCTTGACTTTCATTGCATTGACTAGGTTCCGAGTTGTGCCGTTTGCGTGTTCTATGTGCTTCTTCTTGCCTTGACTTTCATTGCTTCGTCGTATACTTGCTCAGATACCTGGTGTGTTTGATGGCTTGCTGTCTTTGCGGGGTAGCGCACGTTCCGTGACCATGCAAGTAACTCAACGAGTAAGCATCCGATCTCCGTGGTACAAGCTTCGATTCGCTTAACTGCAGGTGTTTCACTGTTCAGGCGATTCAGCAGCGGGCAGTGGCGGATAACAGCTGAAGTGAGCACACCAAAGACAGCTTGGTTAACGTTTGCTGTGTAGCTTGGAGATAGTGGCATGTGCTGAACAGGTGGCGCTGGAAGCTGGAAATCGTGCTCCTTGTTTGCGAGTCGAACGACTTCAAGTCCTGGAGCGCCACATTTGTCTTCGTGTCGTGTGCACTGAGTGTCTTGCTAACCTTGCGGTCTTCTTTGCTGGTGTTGAAGATATAGTTGAAACCCTTGTTTGTTGCTCTCATGTTCCAAGCGCCTATGTCAAAAATCCATCGCGCTGTGAGCTCACCGCTGCCGTTGATGTGTTTTGCCTCGCCGAGCTGGAAAGAATGGGTTGCCACTCTCATGTTCCAAGCGCCTATGTCAAAGATCCATCGTGCTGTGAGCTCACCGCTGCCGTTGATGCGTTTTGCCTCGCCTAGCTGGAAAGAATGGGATGCCAGCGTGATCGCGACAACATCAGCCGCAGCTATATGCTCGAGCACGCGGTTCACGTAGGAATAGACAGTGGATGTCTTCTCCGAACCTGTAGCCGACGGAAACCTAAGTCTAGTTGTGTCGACGGGTGGTCAAGGGTCTTCAGGAGAGGGAAGTCCCGAGAAAGCGTGATCGCAGTGTGGTCTTGCATGTCGAGTAGGTTGTCAATGATGTCCGTTGATGGGATGCTCTGCCTCTCCATCAGCACCGCCAGCGCCATGGCAAACGGTGGGCAGGTCTCAAATTCAGTTCCAGGAAACAACGACAGCCCTTGCCCTTCGGATGCCTTCATCCGAATGAAGCGGAGGAAGAGCACATTGCCGGCGTCTATGGAGATGTGTTGGCGGAGCTGTGCAAGGACCGAGGATCTATCGAATAGGTACCACAGCAGCCAAAGCAGCGCAGCATCTTGGTAATCACTCGAGCAGCTCGAAGTAACATACAAACACACAAGCATTTTCTTTAAGTCAGCTTTGTACATCGTGATGCCTTGCTTATGAAGCCACTCATGCAAAATTATCTAGAGTCTTCCCCATTTTGAACAGACGACCTTCTAATGCAGCCCGGTACTGAGGGAACTGGCCGAGGAGCCAGAATTTGACCTGCCTGTAGTACTGCATCGCAGTGTTTCGAGCCAATGGCTTTCGGGTTTCGCCCTCATTAAACGCAAAACGCACACCAAACTTGTCCATTATGGACACAAAACACTTCCCACTCCCATCTCGCTCAGTGCACGTACTCACATACTCTTCTGTCACACCTTCGGATTTCAGATACTTTACGAAAGACCCCACAACAGTTGCGTTCACACGCTTGGTATTTCCAGGCACCAACTCTTCTAATTCCATGCTATCGATCGGATAAACGGTAAATACGTAAGTGATACGCAATTCACTTGTCTTTTGGTTGTACATATACGCATTTTGGCCTGCGTTCCGACCCAATACGTCGGAATGGCAGGTCTACAGGTCTGGTTTGGTGTTCTTATCCTATTGGATAAAATAGAAGTAGTTATGTGTTTTGACTGGCTTAAACTACTGATCAAGTTTTTTATTGGCAGTTGGAATAAAATAGAGGTAGTTATGTGTTTTGACTAGCTTAAACTACTGATCAAGTTTTTATTGGCAGTTGAACACAATACATGTTTTTGGTGGGGATAGCTCATCGAGGAATTCGGTAGTAGTATAGTCGGGTAGGTGATCATATTCAATGTTGAAGCACAATTCGTAGTTATTGAAACTGCTGCTGCGGATGACTCATTTACTGTAAAATGCATTGACAAGAACCAGTAGCAGCAGCAAGCATATATTCGATAATAAAGACTCGCTGCAAGCGATTAATATGTGTATTGGTCTTAAACGGTGAATTCATAGCGGCACGTCACCTTGTTTGGCATCACAGCTTCACTAACGCGACAGTCACAGCTCGTCATGAGGTACTTACTTCATATCCGGTAGCCCTGGCTGTGACCTCAACGTAGAGCACTGGACCTCGGAAGATTGGCACTCGAGTACACTATGGCTCCCAAAGGTAAATCCTTGGCCCTTTTCTTCAGGCATGGCGTCAATGTGCGGATCGTCTGGACGAAGGATGCGATGTGTTCCCTCCGTTCGTGTCGTTGGTCTCATTCGAGCTTTTTAACCGTCGAGCACATCTACCAGACCATCGGAATTGTACCACGAAATTTGACACTTCACCATGAAAACAATGTCGGAGCTTTTCGGCGACAGAAACGACCTGGCCATCACCGCTGCTGCTGCAGTAGCCGTGAGCTTGGGATTGTCATTGCTTGTGCACAGTACCAAGAAAACAAAACCAACCGAAGCTCGGAGGGTGCCACCCATGCCTAAAACCACACTACCCATTCTCAAAAGTTTGTTGGATATCGGTGGCACTGTCGACCGCTTCCATGACTGGTTGTACGAGCAATCCGCCGAGTTCGATAACCGACCATGGATGTATCATATTCCTGGACGTCCCGAGACTATTGTGCTTTCGTCTCCCGAAACAATTGAAGACGCAATGGCAACTCAAGGTCATGTGTTCCTACGTGGCCCGGTAGGACAGTACACAAGTAAGGACATCTTCGGTAATGGTATGATTATCGCTGACGGTGATCAATGGTTCTACCACCGCAAGACGGCTAGCCACCTCTTTTCTATGCAGATGATGAAGGATGCCATGGAATCTGCTGTGAGTGAAAAACTTGAGGTCTTCTTGGATGTATTGGACATTTACTGGAAACGCGGCAAGCCGTTCAGTCTCAAGGAGGAGCTTCTCCATTTCACAATGGACGTCATTTCCAAGATTGGCTTCGGAGTTGAGCTGGATACGCTCAAGAACAGTCCTGACCGTAAAGAGGACCACGAATTTCTAGAGGCGTTCGATAGTGCCGGCGTCGGGTTTGCTGTCCGTGTTCAAACACCTATCTGGATTTGGAGGATCAAGAGATTCCTGAATATTGGTTGGGAGAAGGTTTTCCAGAATGACATCGCGACCATGCACAATTTTATCAACAAGGTGATCTTGGAGTCGATGAATAAGAAGGCGGAGCTCGCTGCAAAGGGTGAAAAGATGGTTGCTAAGGATTTAATTTCACTGTTCATGGAGAGCAACCTCCGAGAGTCCGAAGACATGCACATCGAGGACGATGATGTCACCATTATGCGCGACATGGTGATGACTTTCATCTTTGCTGGTAAGGACACGACAGCGCACAGCATGAGCTGGTTCATCGTCATGATGAACCGCTACCCGGAAATTCTTAAGAAAGTCCGGGAAGAGATGAAGGAGAAGCTCCCCGGTCTATTCACGGGAGAAATTAAGGTGCCAACACAGGAGCAAGTCCGCAACCTTGTGTATCTTGAGGCCGTCATCAAGGAGAACATGCGTCTTACCCCGTCTACGGGTTTTATTGCGCGTGAAGCTATGCAAGACACGACTTTGGTTGACGGCACTTTTATTCGAAAGGGCCAAACCATCATGGTTTCGTCTTATTGCAACGGGCGCAATAAGACATCATGGGGTGAAGACGCTCTCGAGTTCAAACCCGAGCGCATGATCGACCCGAAGACTGGAAAACTGCGTGTGTTTTCACCGTTCAAGTTTAGTGCCTTCGGTTCCGGTCAACACGTGTGCATCGGTCAGAGGTTTGCCATGATGCAATTGAAGATGACCTTGGCGACTCTCTTCAGCAAGTTTGATATCAAGACTGTCGAAGATCCATGGGAGCTTACTTACGAATTCTCGATCGGTATCCCTGTCAAGGGCCCTCTGGAAGTGGAAGTAACACCTCTAAGTCCTCAGGCGCCTGCGACTTCTGCTTAGACACGACGAAGTCGCGCGAAATGGTGGATTCTAGAAGATAACAAAATCACCGACGTGACTGCAATGGAAACAAATACATAAAGCACTTCATTTCTTACTAGCACAACTTTGTCGTGTGACTCGGTCAGGTAGCGAAACACTATTTCTGCGAACAGTACAGGTGCGCTGATCGTTGTATAGTACCAAAAAACGATGTGGCAGCACAAGTAGAACGATCCCATAGTGAGCAACGTGAAAAACTGTATCTACAAGTAGGAACTGCTTGTAGTATAACACACACGCACACTGTACTAGAATTCGCTTTTATTTGTCAAATATCAAGCGCTGTAGTTACAACGTGGTTAGTGTTCAGTTCGTTGGCGAGCATCGTTCGCGAGTTCGTCCCATTTCCAGTAGCGCAGCATCATGAAAGTCATTGCCACCAAAGTCGCTACGATGCCAAAACCGATTCCCCACCACACTCCCTGGTCAAGAGCGAAAGCAAGGATCGCGGCCAACGAAATTCCTCCTCCATAGTAACCGATGACATTAGCAATGGCAGCGGACCGCTGTTTGCCAGCTCCACGGAAAATGCCTTGCATAACAGCGTTGAGACCATCCGCAATTTCAAGGGGTGACCAGGCAGCCATGATCTTGGAAGCGAGATCGATACTTTCGTCGCTACTGAGAAACAGGCGCGGAATGTGGTCACTAAGACTGAAGAGCAGGGCCGTAAATACCAGTGAGACTCCGAAAGTCATCGCAAGCGCAAGGCTGCGAGCCATTTTCGCTTTTTTGGGTTGGTTGGCCCCAAACAATTTCCAACTCGAATACTAGCAGCCACTGCAATTCCGTAGAAGACCGTCCAAAGCATAACGTTGACATTCATCAACACAGAGTGCGTAGCTAGTGCAACGACGCTGTTAGGCAGCACACCAGTCATAATGGACAGAATTTCGAAGGCCCAGACTTAAACAGACATCATAATCATACCGGACGACCCGATGCGCCAGAAGAGACCGATATGACGCATGGCCTGCTCGAGGTTCCACCCGCTGCACCACCACTGACGAAGCTGCTCGGGTTTCCACATGAAGTACGGCACCAGAAGTAGAGGGAGTGTGACATTACCCAGCGTTCGTCCGACAGCGATACCATTGAATCCAAGAGATGTGTGGTATGCTAGTACATACCCAGTAACAAAGTTGACAATGTTTCCGATGACTGTGATGATGACAAGCGGCTTCACGATGTTTTGGGTCTGCATCACTTTTCGCACGAGTTCGTATAAAAAGAGGAAAGGTAGTCCAGGCAGCATCAACCGAGAGAAATCTCGCCACAAATGAGTGACCTCTGCGTGTTGTCCAAGCGCATTCAGAATTGGCTCCGCGAACGAGTTGACCACAACCATGGGGACAAGTGCCGCCGAGAGAGACAGTATTCCGGTTTGGAAGTAAATGCCAATTTTCTCGAATTGTTTGGCACCATAAGCTTGGGAGCACAAAGTGTCTAGCGCGGATGCAAGACCCAATCCGAGTGAAAGCGCCGTAACATTCAGAAGCTACAAAATTGTCGATACAATACAACGTCAGTTGTGCCATCAAATTGCCAATTTTCAACTCCACGTACCATAATGGAGATCGTAGCGGCGTCCACATAGTGTTGTGTGTCCGGTACGTACATATTGCCGGCTAGAAGGATGGATACGAAACCCGGGAGGAACTCCAACACGGTAGTTCCAGTCTAGTAACAAACGAATTGGAAATTAGTTTGTCGTGTAGTGGACGTAGGTGTATTGCACAAAACTCACCACCGGTAACACCAACTTGAATAGATCTCGTAGTTCTTGCATCCAATGTGGATTTGGTTCATTTTGCTGCTCAACTTCAAGTCCTTCGATGGTCACGAAAGACTCGTTGATGCCACTTGAGCGTTTGTTGATAAGGTGCTCGTCCATGAGTAGACTGGTACTTGAGAACGAGATGCGAAAACTTAAAGTGATTTTGATCTTTTGCTGCGAAGTGATCTCCCATACTTGATCGCGTCAGTGGTAAGGTCGACGAAATGAACGATCACGTCGCCCTACCACTGACGTGAACACCACGACATACAAAACGCCAATTATGCTTTTGCAGTAGCCGGTCGATTACGTTGCTGTCCAAGTCATTGACAGGCAGCACCATTGTGGTGAAGTTGTGATATGAACCCCAAGTCTCCTAACCACCATATGCAAGTTGCATTGCAACAGCAGTTCATCATTAAACTGTAGTGACCAGATGCTTCCACCCTGCCAAAAAAATACTCAACATTCATACCCTACACGATGTACTCGTGCATGGTGCATGTAGCAATGACAAGCACGACACCTCCATTTACTCGCTGTCATGGATGAAATCGATCCGCAGACGTAGGTGGCTGCGAAATTCGAGTGGCAGATCACTCAACCGGACGATCCACAGCTGGGGAGAGGAAGTCGGACAGGTGAATCACGGGCTTGGTGGAGGGCAAGGGCATTCCAACAATGACAGCTTTCAACACGATAATCCAGACATGCAGTGCGCACTCAACGCACGTGCGAAGGTGTCGGTCGGTTGCAACCACCAGAGCACCGCACAAATAGCCGGCGTTTTCGTTTTTCGAGTGTTGGTCCGGACTGCAAGCACTGTCATGTCCATCAATAGATGAAGTTGGCGCCTCTGCCGACACCTGCCACGCTCAAATCGAACGAGTGTTGGTCCGGACTGCAAGCACTGCCATGTCCATCAAAAGATGAAGTTGGCGCCTCTGTCGACACCTGCCACGCTCAAATCGAGCAGGAGACGACAGAAACAATCCAGACTCGAACTTGGCCCAAGGCCTCGTCAACGCAGGCAAACCAAAGTTTGTCTGGAATCAAGTGCGCAACGTACACATCGCAGTCTGCGTCTCTTTGCGCGAAACGACCGAGCAAAGCGGCGGCCAGGAAGACTGAGACAAAGGCCCCTAAAGCTCCACCAAAGCTTTCGCATTCGGCAAACCACCGACTAAGAAATTCCAGACATGGCGCTTCGATGTCGGACTTCCAAGCGCGCACGTCCGCAGACGTCGCCTAGTGCCAAACATGTGAGTGGTGACGACCACTTGTCCATGTATTACCGACAACCAGGTTGCGTGGACAACCAGCATGAGGATCAGCCTTGTCGGAAACGGGCCATGGTCTCTGCTAACCTTCGGTTCCTGGAAAAGATGCCCCCCTTGAGGGACTATCAACGTGACCGCTTCGGACGTCGAGGAGGCGTCGATGGAGGCGCCCCACATGATTCAGACGGTGACAACTCGCTCTGGATGCGAGCACTGGAAGAGTCGATGGAAGAAACGAGCTTCGTGACTCGAGAGGCTTCGACCTGCGCGGCGTTGGTGGCACCCGTGCCGGTACCCGTTCCCGTACCCGTAGAGAACAGAAGAAACACCAACAACTTGATCCCTGTCCCCGTCGCAGTGCTTGGTGCTGGACGAGTTGGCATACCGACCACGAGGTTCAGCAATGCAGACGAGGACGCGATCCGGAGACGACGGCTATTCGCTCTACAAGCTGCTCGAGGTGGTGGCAAAGACGACGAAGCTCGACCGGCCACCGAGGGCTTGGTCTTGTAGCTCGAAGCAGGAGCTAGGTTTTGGAGCGCTATCCGTTAGGAATGACTTTCTCTCCGTGTTGGTATTGAGTCTCGTAGAACTCGCTCAGCTAGCATTGTTGATCGGAGCTAGAGGCTGCCGACGATTGTTACTGGAACTATTGCTGCTAGCATTACTCCCTTCTTCTTGATCACCTACCTGGATGCTACTGGGGTCGTCAATTTCGTCGCCTAGAATACGGTCCCATTTCTCCTCCGCCGATGTGGCAAAAGTGTAGTGAGATATCAGCTTGGAGGGTTGGATGACGTGTTGCTGCTGCGAGTGACGAGGTGGCAGCTTCCAGTTCAACCCGACGCCGCTAGTGGAACTAGACGACGGCCTCTGGCCGCAGCCAAACGGTGTCGGGCGAACGAGTTGCTTTTGACTGCTGCCTTCTGAAATCCGCGATGATAGCGACGATGGCGGCGATGAGGGGTGTCCAAATAACTTAGGTCGCTTCACTTGCTGCGGTGGGGCGTTCTCTTCATCCGTCTCACGATCCGAGTCGCCATTGGACTTCGCTGTGTTGTATCGGACGGTAGTGCTGCTTCCAAGACCGGACGTGTGACCCTGCTCGACCCTGCACAGCACCTCGCCTTCAAAACCGCTGCCTTTTCCATCTCGCCTTCGGTTGATCGGATTTCTGACGCGTTTCACGTGATCGTGTACAGGACGACTCTCGAACTCCTTGAGATCGTGTGCATTGATGGTGGAAATGCCTATCGATAAAGGGGGGTCGTGTAATGCAGCCAGCGGCTTAAAATTTTCGCTGACTTTCGGGCTTCGGAAGTTCACGATATGGTCTGAAGAGCCTAAAACGCTGTCCAAGTGTCCCCAGGATGATGTTGATGATGGACGTGCTTTTTCGTATCGAACACGCGGTATTGCAGTTTTTGCTTTGGTAGCGAAGTCTTCTTGTGATGAATCGTCTGGAGCAACAGCACTAGCGAAGTCATGGCCTCTTTCACGTCGGCTGGGCATTATCAGGCCGCTGCTTTCGGAAGAAGTCGATGATCGCGTCCTGGCCGGTTTAGGATTTGAGACTCTCTGCTGTTCTTCGAGCAGCACTGCAGCGGCGGTATCCTTCCAGACATAGCTTTCGTGTGTGACTGGATGTATTTGGCCTGATGCGATCGACGCAACTACATCGTCTCGAAGTTCCACATTGCCAAGAAAGGGTAGTCCCTTATCTACTTGTGGAAGAATGTCTTTCGAAACTTCGAGAGGACTCAGCATTTTCAGCTTCTGTTAGATGATACAAACCAATAGATAGATTAGAAAACAGAAAATAAATATACAACTAAACTATGAGCACCAATACGTACCGCATCGCGCGGGTCAAACACGAGCTGGTGGCGATACGTGAGGATCGCCGAGTAGAAATGCCGTGAGAAGTCTTTGGGCACTGATGATCCTTTTTGTTCCTGCAACGCTTTCAAAACCTGCAAAATGTCAGTTTCTTGTTAGATGATGGCTTTCAGACTTCTTATCGTTGCGATCCTACCACACTTGGTGTCTTGTATTCACTGACAAGCTTGTAGGCTGTAATAATACCGACACCACGGACAGACGGACAGTAGTCGCACCCAGCTAGCACACACAGCTGAATAAACTGCACAACCACAAACCACATAGCGCTTCAGACACAGACACAGGCACAAAACACCTCAAAAACCTGGAGCACAAACCATCTCTTCCGTCCACCCAACGAACGACAGCTCCTCATTCGCCCCTAGACTCCTTCTTTTGAGTTCATTGCCCCAGCCATCTTGATTCAACTTGAAGACCACAGTCTTGACTCCATACGGCACACAGTCCGCGTCTTCCGAGATGACCACGTCCACGATCTTCTGCCTTGACAGAAACGCCAATTGAGCGTCCGCCTCATATGGAGCGACGTAGAATGTGATGTTCATGCGTCGCAGAACTTCGATGAGAGTCATGACCATCTCGTTGGTCACGGACAAAGCCCTCTTACAGGCTGAGTAGATAGCTCCACTGTCTTGACCTTCATTACTCTCCTGCAATAGCTTCTTGGTCTTGAGTCTCCAGTCTGCACGAGATCTACAGCAACAAAGTTTAGCTAACATTTAGTCCCATGAAACTAAAATTTAGCTGCAACGGAATCTGTCGGACCTGCCACGGGTAGCGTTCTCCTGAGCTTTAGCTGGTAGTGGAGCTCCGTCAAACACTAGAATAGGCGTAATGTTGTGCTCTTGGAGCAATTTGATGCGCTCCATGCTGAAGTTCAGGTACCTGTTACAGGTGCAGTTGTACTTTTTAGATCTAATTCAGGGGTTGGTTTACTAAATCGGAGGTTAATTCGTTCCGCACGCATCCGTCTTCCGTCCCAGTACGAGGTCCACAGCACAGCTATACGCGCCCTTGTATAGCCAACCAGAAGCATCCACACCGACGGTCTTGCCCGCGTACTTAGACACGTGCACCTGATCTGTGACGCTCTTGAGCACCGGCAACAGACCTGCCACTCCCATCACTAAAACTTCGATGTCTTGGCGCTTCGAATTTGAATTTAGCGCCAATTTAGAATCTTTTGATTGGATGAAAAGTTGAAACGTCCACCACTCTAGTAATCTATGAGTGGATGAAATGCAGAATTGTTTTACCAATAGCAAGCATATGCGACGTGTGACGGGTGCTGATGCGTATGGTTTGCAATCATGTGCTGCAGCGAAGATGAGAGATGGTCGTGTAAATAATTCAATTGTCATGGACTCGTTGCCTTGTGATCGAAGTAGCTAACTTCATCCAACTGCGGTTGGCTGACTTGCGTCGGTAGTGCTGGCAGAAGCAGTACTGGCATTAGGAGCAGCTGCAGAAGCGATCTTTGGACGCGAGTGCTTCTTGAATGGTTTTCCCTTGCCTGAACGTTCAGGCCACTTTTCCTCGCAGAATGAGCGTGCGGCATCTAAATACGCTTTCCAAGCTTCTCGACCTTGTGCGTCGAAGATGCGAGGAGGCAACTCGTTCCGATGGAGAGCGTTGTTGATGACAGTAATGTTGGCGTTGAAATCTCGATCCAGAATCACTGCGTCCTTCTCCAGTAGCTGTATCTCGGACGGGTATTTGATCGCTCCTATAAAGAACACTGCCACCATGGGAAGTTCAGCATTCTCTAACAACAACCCGCAGTCATCCATAACATGCGCCAAGCGCTGTTGAGCATTCAGTACTTCCAAGTAGTACGTGTACGTCTTCGCCAACTGCTTGAGAAGTGAGTCCGCTGGACGATCCTCCCCAGGTAGCTGTGTCTGGGTCATCATGTTCATCACGTCGGCTGCTGATCTTTCAATTGCAACTCGCTCCAATGAGATCAAGAACTCTAGTACCCGGCTTCGAAGCACCTTTCCTCGTGCGTTAAGTACAATACCAAGCATAATATCAATCACATCGTGATCTTCCTTGCAAGCTAGCACCCAGGATCCCACTTCCTTCAACCTTGCATACGCCGCATTTTCTTGTAGTAGCGCAATGTAAAATCGCCAATACTTGAGACGATAGTAGTCATACTTCATCTGCCGCTGATTCAGTTCCTCAAACTTCTTGGCTGTCGGGATGTACTCCGAAAACCAGATTGCCACAATCTGGGGCCGTCGTTTATCGAAGATGGGAGCCATTTCCTTTAATGCCCGTGCTGCCGCATCGGAAGGACCCTCCACCTTTTCTTCATTTCGACGAGCTCGCACAGCATCGAGTAGTACAGTAACGTTGTCGACCTTCAGTCCGCTTTGTTCGAGAGCGGTGTAACAAGTCGATAACCAATACACTATGCGTGCCAACACATAGCGCGATGGATGGAAGTATCGATCCTCGTCTGGAATTGACTCCAGAGCCTCGATAATGTTCAGTGCAAGCCAGCCTCGCGCTAGAGTGACGCTTAATTCACGAGTAGTCATGTCACTCTCGGCATCAGATAGTAATGCAAGAATGGTATCCTTTCTGCTAGTAGTGCCGCTTTTGATATCACTGGGGTCAACAGCCTTAGAGCTGGTATTTTTCGCGGTGTCCTTGGAGATGGTCGTGATTTCCTCCTGGCTGTCCTTTTCGTCTGCTTCTGTGGATGAAGGGGCCGAATCAGCACTTTCATCATCGTTTTCTTCCTCATCCATGTCTTCATCCTCTTCGTAAAAATGGTTGCAAATCAAACGCAGAGCCGATACTGACGGCGAATCGCTAATTGTGAGATCTATACGCAACGCTTGCAGTGAGTAAAATGCATGAACGAGAGCGTGCTCTCTGTCACCCTCTTCACGAGCTGCCTCTGCCTTAGCAAAGCATTCGGCCATTTCAGTTGCAGTAGAAAGCGCTTCTGGATCAGACATATCTTGCTGGCGAAGCTCTAGCCATCGTCTTTTCTTCATAGTTTTGCCGATCATGTATTGCAGGCGAAAGTGATCTTCATGGGCATCCTCGTTGGACTCGCAAACCTTCAAGCCTCTTTGGAAGTATGTCAGAGCTTTCTGGGTTAAACGCGAGTATACATCGCGCGGAAACAACATAGGGTTCGTCTCCTTCAGCAAGGAGAATTCTTGCAGCACATTATACAGCAGCAGGCCGGACTCTTCGTTGCACTCGATAATTTTATTCTGCAGGTCGTTCAGTTCTTCGTCATACTCACTTTCTTCATCGGCGTCTTTATCAGCATTGGCGTGTAGCTTCAGTTCGTGTTTCCTAGCGGACTCTTCGGCTAGTCGTGCAGCCATTTCGAAACATCGGCGAGCAAATTCAATCACTTGAAAGATGTACACGGTAGCAAACTCTTCAATCGGGACATGGTTCTGAGGAGTGTGATCCTCGATATTGGTATCTTTTGTCACTTCCTTAGAATCCTTCGAAGTCGAGGACTTGCTGCCAGTTTTATTGCCGTCGGAATCTTTACCCTGCCATTCCTTTATCTTTTTGAACAAATTCCAACCCAACACGACGTTGTGAAATGACAGCACGTCGAGGTGACTTTGTCCTTGAGTACTTTCAAGTAACCGCACATCCTGGCTATTGTCGAGCACCTTGGCTGTATACCACTGGAATGCTCGGATTCTCAGTTTCTGTCCAAGTACGGCTGCAAATGCATCTGTTGCAGCATGGTGAAGTTCTTTCATTGTCTTTCCCAAACGAACCCAGGAGTCAATTCGGTCCGGATGATAATATAATACATCTTTCATCAAGAACTCTACACGTTCTCGTACATGCTGCTCCATCTCCATCAATTCACCAAGATTTCCCCGCCGTTTTACTCGTCCAAGAATGAAGTTTGCACCCATCAAGTACCACAAATGGCCTAAGCAGATTTCATCAGCTGATTTTGTAGTTGTGATGTCAGAGTCGAATGGAAACGGTAGCACAACCTCTCCGTGTAGCAGACCTTTCGGAGCTAGGTACGCTTCTAACGGAGGAGAGATAGTCGCTGGCTGTATAGAGAGAGCAGCGAAGCTGGAGTCTGAGAGAGCATCTCGGATAGCATACAACAGCTTCAGTCGTTCTTTCTTTTGACCATTGTTTTTCGGCTTCGTAGCCAAAAGTATTGGCACAGCGAAGCGAGTCAGCCGTAATGCGTCCTTATGCTTGACAGATTGCTCTGCGCTTTGAAGAGAAGCAAATGCGGTCCCCGTTTTGTGATCTTCGCATCCGGGTAGAATTTGCACGTCGTACAGACAACGATAGCATTGGCAAACTTCTTTCTGAAAACGATACTCAGCTTCTTCCTCATCTCCTTCAGCATTATCGTCTTCAACACTACCTTGATCTGATTTTCTTGGAGATTTTTCTTCATCCCGAACACTTGTTTTTTGTTTTACAAACTTGTTCAACAACATCGTACATAATTCAAGAAAGCACGAGGCTCCGTGGGAATCCCCTGAAGCTCCAGACTCTGAAAAGTATGTCAAGCCGCATATACCATGTTGCCCGAGCCTCTCATGTAGAAGATGAATCAACTCAACCAACTGGGTTGGCAATGTAGCTGGATCTGAACGACTATAGCTCTCATAAAGCAAAACAAACAAGATGGCTCCATTGCCAACAAGTTGCTTTGGGGTTTTGCCATCACTACGTGCTACAGTTTCTTCCTCCTCTTTCATCAACGTGCAACACAATGCCATAAGTGCAGACCGTTTCTCTAGTGGAAATGACAGTGCAAGCTTGTAATCATCGCGGAAGGCCCGATTCAAAAAACGGATGAGCTCCACAAGAACTACCCGAATGCGATCACGACGCGGTTGCTTCCTCTTAACGGGATGAGGGACCAGTGTGAATAAATTCAGAAATTCATCACGAGACAGAGATCTAATCACGTACAGCAGTCGAGCCATAGCATCCACTCCGATCATTCGTTGCGTAGTAGCATCATCATTTGATTCAGCGGACGTATCAACTTCCAATGAAGCACGTATCATCGACAAAATGACATTAGGAGTGTCGAAACGCAACAAAATAGATGGTTTTAGACACCTGACGCAGAGTCCACGCAGCAGCAACATATGGTCACCGTGAGTTATTCGCTCACAATTTTCTTTGGTTAGTTGCGTGAGTATGAAGTCCATCGCAGCGAGAGCATTTGCGCAGACTTCATCTGGCGAGTCGTCAGCCATGTTAGGCTCGTTCTTCACAGACAGTTCATCCAAAAACTCGATCACATAATATAGAGTCGACAATAAAAACATCACTGTGTCTTCAGGTGAATATTTGGAGCAATGAGCAAATGACTCAAGCATCATTTCAAAAAATTTCTTGTTGCCATCACCTAGCGTTAGGGGATCATCTTCGTCAACTCCAAACTCGTTCAGGAAGTCTGTCATCCGGGGAGCTTGCTTAAAAGGGAAGAAATGCCCCAGCAAAGTTGAGATGACACGATCGTGATCTTCATTCTCGAACAAACGTCGAGCTTCGGAACATACATCTGAAAAGCGCAGTCCGGATATCTTCTCGTCCAATATCTCAAGGGTGATTTCGTTGTCGGCCTTCTGATTCGGTAGATCAACTCGGAAAGTTGTATCCACAGTGTTATCGGCATTAGCATCATCATCTTCAGTCAGCGCGACCAGTTTCTCTCTGCATTTGATGAAGTAGTCCTGTGCCACTTGAGGATTTCCACAGCGTTCGTACATGCGTGCTATGAGCCAAAGCAAGCGCAGGAATTCACCATCAGTTGGGGGGATTGAAGCATCATCCGAGTCTTCCAACCAACCGAACTCAAACAGAAGCTTCTGGGCCTGAGCTAGTTGGATTTCCACTAGTCTTCTCAGTTTACGCCGCCTTTTTTTACGGACGGGCTGCTGCAGAAGCATATCAAAGTGCAGCTCCAGTAGAAAAAGTTGAGCACCAAGTGTTAATCCGTTCCCTTCGAAGCGGCTGTCTTGAATGAGAGAGTGGCCATTAATATTAATAAAGCTGGATTGAGTCGGTGTTGTCGCTTTGGCAACATTTAATTCTCCGTTAAGTGCCTTTTCCAACCATGAACACACTCTCTGGATATCTTCATCATCGTTTCCAAGATTCAAGTGAGACCACTCGCCGCATTGATTAAGGAAGAGACAAACCCAGTCAATTATTCCACGAGATGACTCTGTGCTGGCTTCACTCTCGCTGATAAATGTCGTGATCTGCTTTCCCGTGACACACTCCGCGCGAGGACAAGCTGTTTGCGTAGTATGCTCTCGTGACGTTACCTGCGAAGATATAAGTCCAGCAGTACTCGCCAACCGTTCCGTAGGTGAAACAACTGCAAACAGCGCTGCTTTTGATAAGACCTCCTTGCTAGCATTTGAGATGTGGAACTCATTGTCGACTAGTTCAACGTTCAATGGGGGAAACCATTCGATGGAGACGGATTCTGGTGTAGACTCCCTATCTTCCTTGTCAATAAAATCTGGAAGAAATGCTCCCAGACGGTATGCTAAATCCTTTTCGCGGGCTTTCTTTACTGCAGCAGCATGTTCTTCTCGCAGTCGCTCCTCATTGCGACGTGACTTCCGTCTTCGGGGCTGTAACTCCATCATTTCATTTACAACATTACCACTGTCTTGTGTATCGTTATCCGAAATACCCGTAGATAGTGACGTTTCCAAGAAAGCAGAGTTTTTCGCTACTTCTTTGTGCTTCGGACGCTTTGCTGGAGGAGCGTGGTCACTCTCATCTTGAGACGGTTGCATATCTGCATCAAACTTCTCTTTATTACATTCTCCCTTGGACTCATCCAGCTCTGTCTCCATCTCCAACTCCTTGTCATCTTCTTGTTCCTTATATCCAACTTTTATCTCCACTTTCGTCCGCATCACATCCGCATGTTCGTCTCTGTTGTTCTCTTCAAACGCTTCCAACAACACTTTACCTAGTGCACTCCACGACGGCTGCTTCACTTCATAGCTCCTCGTCTGCATCCTCATCCTCAACTCCTCGTTCATCTCTTGTTGCAACACCTTCCTCCTCTTAAATCCTTCTTCTGCAATGTTTTTCAAATGCTGCACCCTCTTCTGTGCTCGTTTCAGTAGCTTCACATCTCTCGACGTTGGTCGTGCTCTCTTTTTCTCATTACCGTCCAGAATCTTCACTATGGCACAATGTGGATCGTTCTGACGGAGATATTCCGCCACTCTGCGATACTCGTCCACGTCTCCGATCTCACTCAGCACTTGCGCTAGCGTCTCAACCAGTGGCCAGTACGTAGCGTCCACCTTAAGCCCCTCTTCTAATGTACGTCGAGCGAGCCACAGTTTGCCCGTCTCGACGGCCGTTGTAGCCATCTGAAACCACACGACGACGTCCGTCGCGTCCAGCGCGAGCGCCGCAGCGAAGAACTCGAGCGCGCGTTCGAAAGCCTTTGCCTCCAGCTCCATCGTGGCCAAGTTCTTGTTGCACAGATACTCGAGACGGGGACTCACGCGCACTTGACCGCTCAGGAGCTGGTGATACAAGGCTTGGGCTTGTGCTGTCTGCTGCTGCTGTTGGTAGCGAAGCGCCTGCTCGTATGTCGCGGCGTTGTCAGCATCTTGGGCTTCTTCTGTCGCTCTCTCCTGTGCTAGATCAGCCCTCGTGTCGCCTCCAGCCACGTTCAACGCCGCCCACGACGCCATCCCAGTAGCTGGCCAATTGGATAATAAATTTGACCGATTTTGTCAAAACACGTGTGTATTTGAAAATGTTTGTTCTTTCTACATCTAGAATTTGAGTTCAATCTCCGTATTTAGGTAATGTATGCCTAAGTTTTTCGACAACTCTACTGGAGTCATCGGTGTTATATTCAAAGTCAGAAGTGAGGGAATATCGATTTTGTTGCTATGTTTCGTCCAGAAACACAAGTGAGAATCGGTGATGTTGGTACTTTTTTCTCACTATTGTGCGGTGCGTTGACGTGCTTCGGTTGCTAGTTGATCCCATTTCCAGTAGTGCAGCATCGTGAATGTCAGCGATAACCACGTTGCGGTAATGCCAAAACCAATGCCCCACCACAAACCTTCGACGCCCATATTCGCCACAAAAGCAAGAATTGCTACCAGAGGGATGCCACCTCCGTAATAACCCACCACATTAGCGATCGCAGCAGGTTTTTGTTTGCCTGTTCCACGGAAAATTCCCTGCATTACAGCGTTGAGACCGTCAGCGACTTCGAGAGGTGACCACATTGCCATTATCTTGGAAGCGAGGTCGATACTTTCTTCGTTACTTAGGAACAGACGAGGGATGTAATCACTGAGGCTGAACAACAGCACTGCGAATGTTAGTGATATCCCCAATGTGATCAAGAGTGCCAAGTAACCAGCCATTTTCGCCTTCTTAGGTTGATTAGCGCCCAAACAGTTTCCCACGCGAATACTAGCAGCCACTGCGACACCATAGAACGTCGTGTAGAGGATGACGTTGACGTTCATTAATACTGCATGAGTTGCCAGTGCGACGACGCTGTCCGGGCCATGATTGACAGAACTTCAAAGGCCCAAACCTCGACAGCCATCATGACCATTCCAGGACATCCAATGGGCAAAAAGAGACCGGTGTAGCTCTTGGCAGCCTTGAGATTCCACCCGTGACCCCACCATTGTCGAAGATGATGTGGTCACCACATAAAGTATGGCACGAGAAGAAGAGTGAGCGTGATGTTGCCTAATGATCGTGCTACAGCAATGCCATTGAATCCCAGCAATGAGTGGTACGCTAGTCCATAGCCGGCAGCGAGGTTGACGAGGTTTCCAATGACTGCAATAGCAACCAGTGGCTTCACAATGTTTTGGCTCTGCATCACCTTCCGTACTAATTCGTAAAGAAAGAGAAAAGGGAGACCAGGAAGCATCAAACGGGAGAAATCTCGCGTCAACTCGGTGACGTCTCCATCTTGGCCGAGCCATCGGAGAATGGGCTCTGCAAACGAGTTGATCAGAAGCATGGGGATGAGAGCTGATGTGAGAACCAACACCCCAGTTTGAAAGTAGATGCCTATCTTGTCGAGTCTCTTAGCACCGTAGGCTTGGGAGCACAGCGTGTCAAGTGCTGAAGCGAGACCAAGTCCAAGCGATTGTGCCGTCACGTTCAAGAGCTACATGACCGTGAGTTCGCATCCCTTAGCTATGAGACGAAAACTACGTACCATGACGTAAATTGTAGCTGCATCGACGTAGTGTTGAGAATTTGGTCCCTCCATGTTACCAGCCAAAAGAACGGATACAAAGCCTAGGAGGAACTCAAGCACTGTGGTTCCCGTCTGAGTTTGCGAAACAAAGGTTGGCACTGAGGTTAGAAGCGGCTCAATATCGTCGTCATATGAATTGCGCTGTGATCACTTACTACTGGTAAGATTAGCTTCAGAAGCTCACGGATTTCCTCCATCGGCTTTGGATCCGGCTCAACATGGTGGTCCATATCATCTTGGAGTTCTACATTCACGAAAGACTCGTTGAGACCACTTGGATTCTTGCTGATTAGTTGTTCGTCCATCGTAGTGTTGGTTCTTGTGTGCTAGAAGTCAAATAGAGTTGTGGTATCTAGCGAAAAACGCACGGTCTCACTCAAAAACTGATCACGTCAGTGGTAATGCAGACGTAACTCGAGAGATGACGTCGTTTTGCCACTGACGTGAACATAGCGAATGGTAAACAACCCGAGTTGGCCAATCATCTCGCGTCAAAAGCTGAAAAAGTTGAACGGTGACGATGTTACATCGTCCTAACGAGGAAATGGAGAATTATTCAGCTGCACTGCACACCAACAAGCTTCCTCTGCTCGTTAAAATCTCCTCAAATCAGTAGGCATTCGGAATTGGATCACTTCGTTTCGTTTTTAGCGGCTTAGTTCGTCCGTGGATTCAAGCTTTCATCGCGTACCAGTACGGCGATAATCAAAATCACTCTTGCACCGCTGCATTTCACATTCGACGTTTACTTCAGTTTGGCAGATCACGCGTCACAATATTGTTCGCGTCCAATGCGGTGGACATCAATAAAGTTGCTGTACAACATCATTGAAATGTCAGTCAGCTACACATCGTTATCTTGATTGCTGTCTTCTTCGAAATACAGAGATGACATCGAAAACTCGACTGATGGTGCTCACCTTCCAATGTCTTGCATTCATGGTTACATTTATACGTGACTAAGAGCCTCCTATCAACACCAGACAAGTTTCCAGTTTTGAATGGATTTGTGGAGGTATTCCCGACGCATTCAAGATCCACGACCATAAGTTACCCTAACGTCCGACAGTGGCTAAAGGCGTGCGTCGTCTTTGCTTGTCCAGCCGTTGTTGTTGTACTTATTGTATTCGCTATCGATCTAAGGCTCGGCAATAAGAATTGACATCAAAGCACTCAGGCTAGCTTCAGCACCTTGGATCCACCACATATGGTGAATTCACTCTGTTCTCAATCATTTTGGATAGCAGAAACTCTGTAGCAAGTTGCTTCGACACAACCTGCATCTCCACGTCATTATGAAAAGCTTTTCAAATATTTTTTCCGCAAACGTTTTCTCCATTCTGTAATCGCTGATGCGATGTAGCAAAGCGCTTGACGCAAAATTATCATTTGACGATTTTCAAGAGAAGTTGTTGATAAAGTCAAATGCATGTAGTTGAGCCTATCTGCTGTCTCGGCGCTTGGTTCACGTTGAAGTCGGAATTAGCGTTTCTTTTCGCAGACCTCGCAGCTCGTAGGTGCTTCCATACCTTTCATCGAGTACCAGTATGGCGAATACGCAAACTTTTTCCTGCAAACAGTACATTTTGGACGCAGCTTCTGCCCACTCTTAGCGACGCATGGTTCACAGTACAATTCGCATCCGTCTCGATATGCTGCAATGAAGTCGCTGCGTAACACGGTCGCGATTCTTCCACACAACGGGCAGCTACATGTCATTACCTTGTTCTCCACCTTCTTGGTGGACTCTTCGCCTGTGCCGTCTTCTGTACTGGTATTGACATTCTTTGCTTCCAATCCGGTACGCTTTAGTGGCTTTAGTGTCAGAGCTCTGCATACGGTGTTGCAGTCGTGGGTGGCAAAAAACGCTGCCATACCAACATCGGACAGGTTTCCACATCCAAACTTTTCATTTTTCGAATGGATTTGTGGATCCGTGAAAATACATCCGACACCTTGGAGATCCACCACCATGAGCTGACCAAATGTCTTCTGCCACGTGAAGTGACTAAAAGCCTGAGCAGTTTCACTCAGGTTCAGGCCATCATCTCTGATCCAGCCGTTGTTATTGTTGTACTTCTTGTACTCCCCAACAATGTATGGCTCAGCTGTGAACATTGACATTGAAGGATCTAATCCTGCTTCGATTGGATCCTTAATCTCATACCAGCACGTGAAGATGAAATCGACGGTCTTCTCAACATTTTCGGACAGCGAGAATTCGGTAGCTAGTCGCTTGGCGACAATTTGCATCTTCACATCATTCTGTAGCGAATTCTTGGATGACGAATACATTGCAGCAGCTTTTCCAAAGTAGAACTTAGCAACGAGATACATCTCCATATTGCAGTCGTAAAGTGCATGCGCAGATCGCATTTCACCCTTCGCAAAGCAGCTTCGTGTGAGACGGATCGTTGTGTCTTGCTGCGTGTGCTTCAAGTTCAGGTTATTCCAGTCAACAAGTTCGTCAGGTGGGAAGTGTAGTGAATGGCGGACAGCGGCGATAGCAGGAGATCGATCGAGTTCTCTCCAATCAATCGGTTTTATAATGGGTGGGGTAACAATTGCCACTGGAGTTGATTCCTCGTCTTCTTCGTCGTCTTCTTCCAGGACTTGAAAGAGATTATTAGTAAGTTGACTGGTTCCGCCTAAAGCGTGGTCTCGACTAGCTCTCACAATGCTTTTGGATCTTGCAACAACACTTCTTTCCTTGCTCGTTGATAAGGAAGAGCTCGCTGAAGATCGAACAACGTTCGCAAAACGAGCTGCATCTCCAGCATTTGCCAGAGACACTCTCTCGAAGTCGCGACCAAATCCATCATGACTTTCAGTACCATTAAATTCTTTCTGGAGGATAGGCACCATCTTTGCTGTACACTTTGGTTGAATCTCAATGAAGGTGAAATCGATGCCTCGCTGTGCCATTTCTCTCATTTGAGTGCAAATGTCGGGACTCTGCTCGATCTGGGCTAGATACACCTCGTCATCTCTGCTGTCATGAAATTTGGTGCCATGACATGGTGAGTCACCAACAAGCACAATACGTCTCGCTTTGGCTTTAAACGGCATGTCTAATGCAGCTGCAAGTCCACCCGGAATATCCTCTGGATCATCACCACCACCAAATGCTTCGAGTGAAGAAATGAAATTCTGCACGACCACCACATCGGTCGTCATCGCCTGAATTTGCAATCGTTTACCCCCGTCACAGAAGTCACGGAAAGCAACAAAACCCACCCGAACAGTAGCTCCTGGATGATCACTTTTTACATTGTCAATGATGGAGATAACCGCAGTTTTGGCTTCTTTAATCCACGGATCCATTGATGCGGTACAGTCCATCACTATCACGAGCTCAAGGGTATTCGCCTCACGAAGTTCCAGCTGAATTTTTTTCGTAGCTTTCTTGATTTTGCGTTCCATTTCACTTCGGATCACACCAAAATACTCCCTTTGTTCCATTTCACGTTCCGCTGCTGCTAGTCTTCTTCTTAAATGCTCAACTTCATGTGAACCAGCCTTATTCACATTAATTTGTTCGCTCAGCTTAATCAGCTTCTCCCCCGCTGCGTCTGCGCGAATTGAGCTTACTGCCTTAGTTTTGGAACTTTCAGAGGATTGCACTTCTCCTACAATCGACCATTCCTCTTCTGGTGCTTCCGTGTTTCGCGAATGTTTCGGTCGTTCAAGCTTGATGGACATCGTTGAATACGACAATACCTTGTTTTCGACCACTTCACCAAGCGATGGAAAATTGAAGAATGGATTTTGGAGCATACATCACTTTCAAAGATGTTTCTCGAGTTTGTTCCTGTTGATCGCTAACTAGCAGTCGAGGATTTTTCTGATTGAACCCGACTTGACTGTAGCTATTTTCAAGTGAGACTCGTTCAACTTTAGCGTACTGTGTATTGCGCATTTGCACTCGATGAAATGGCGGTTGTGGCACCTGAGCGCATCTTAGTGCTGTTGGGTCTCGACAACTCGTCGATTACAGATGAGCTTCGTCTCATGGTTGGTAGTCGCTTCCGGCAACCTCAACAAGTCCAACTAGCCGATATTTTAATTGCAATGCAGTCCACATCAGCACTCTCAAACGTGACAGCGTGGTTCTCACACCAATTTGATCCGACAGACGACGTTGAACACTACCTGCAGGATCTGATCCGTATGCACCACTATATTTCAGCACACGACCGTCAGCGCCCACTACGTAGCAGTCATCTCGGTAGTCTTGAGTCATCTGGACGCGATAAAAGTTTTAACAGCACTGTAACCAGACAGCTCATGCATTTCTATGCCTCGTTCGCAGATAGCAGAGATCGCCACCTGATTACTAAAATTTACCAGACACTTGGTCTATCACGAGCAATCACTTACTGTGTCATAGCTAGAACGATGTCGTTCAAGTTTCAGAAAGAATTTCTGGATTTGTTCGCTGAGGACCTGCCAGAGCTTCGAGAGTGGATCACTTGGCTAGATGATCTGGATCACGCCACAGTTTCTACGAGTCGAGGTGACGAGGTTGAAGTCGATGGTGAGATAATCTACGGACCAGGATACGAGAGTGCTGTAAACTTCGTGAGCAGAGCAATCCGAGAGCATTGCATGCTGACGTGGCTTAAGCTGCTTCGTCCTCTGGATACTTCGAAAAGACTTGCTCTGATCGATACTATCCACAAGCTCCTCGCAGCATCAAATAACAATATCTTCTTGTCCACAACGACCAGTACTTTGAAAAAACTGGGTAGATTTTACGAAACCACGGGCATTCCTGCGGTGAAGCTATTGGATTTGGATGTGGCAGTGCGTCGTGAGCTGTCCCTGCTGTTGGAGGAGTTCCCAACCATTATTTTGATAACTCTCTTCACAAAATTCAACAATGAGAAAATGATTCAGCTGGTAGTAAAACGTGGGCTGCCGTTCTTCCCCAAAAATGATTTACTGAAAGTGCTGGATGCACTCGCTCCTGCAGAGACTAACGCTATTGAAGTATTTGTGACCACTCTTTTCAATTTCGGACGCGAGAAGGTTGATTTTTTGCTGATGTTCCTGACTTTTTCAGCGCAGAGTCAGCTCCGGTTTCTGGATCTCATGGTGGCAACATCGAATTCACCTTTAAACGCGGAAATGACTTACCAAGAGAAGGAGGAAGATCCCGACGATGCATTCGCACATTCATCTCACATTCGAGGGAATTATTTTCTGTTGAAGTTCTTCCTTTATGCTCACCTCAGCTCTTCAGACCTTGTAATTCAAAAGTTGTCCAATTTACCGAGCGAAATGGCTCAACAAGTGATGTATGGTGTAGCTGTTCGCTCAGCAGAGGATTTAATAATGCTTGGTCGGGGCCTAGAAATTGTAGAGTTTCCATGTCTCCAGCCTTTCACTCGTCTATTCCTCGCGATCCAACCTGATTGGCGTGAGATGCTTGTGAAGTTAGTCGAAGATATGCCGGGCGAAGAAGCACTGCCTCTTTACGACACGCTGCTCAGTCTGCATGCCACTGGTATCTCCACATCTGCCGATGACAAAGTTACGACTGTTCTCCAAATGCTAGGTGGTCTCGATAAGAAAGACAAGGCTATACTGTGTCGGAATATCCTTGTATCTCATCCCGAATCACAGACCGAAGGAGATGTCCCCCTTCATTCTTCCACCGAAATTCACGCAAAGGTTCTGCTTTACCTTTGCGAGTGCGAACTCGCGCGTCACAAAGTACTCCGACTTCTTCGTGTTATCCCATTCGTGGAGTATCATTGCCTCATTAACTTCCTACGCACGCAGAAAATGCCCGAGCAAGTAGCTTTGACCCGACTCATGCTGAGCATGCCAAGTGATGCAAACTGTCGGCTTTTGTCAAAAATGTCGGCTTGGCCTATTGAAGCGCTCGACGCATTTTTTCAGGTTCTGTTGATGTTAGCCAAGGTGGAGTACAAAATGCTTGCGAAGATGATGGGTTCGCAGTATGTCAGCGCTGAGCAACTGGAAGTATTCGTTACTGTCGCTGTGGACATGATGAACCAAGCATCCAGCCGAGAGCTCGTTATTTTTGCTGCTGAGTTACCTGTCCACATCCGAAATCTTCTCTTTGAGATGCTTGTAGGTCGTCCTGAAAAAGGTGTGCTTCTACGCATCATCAGCTACTCAACTCGGGTTCCACCGGAGCTGATGCATGAGCTTGTCGCCCTACTCCACCGAATGTCGTGGGAAATTCGATCATCTTTCATCGAGCAGCTTCGTGCCTTAGAAGGGGTCAACGATGTACAAAGTCTTGCAGAAGTTGCATCTAATCTCGAAGACAACGAATCGCTACGGCTGATGGTCTTGTTGTTCAACCCGCTACAGATCCATATTCGAGTGAGTCTCGTAGCTCTTCTCCTGAAGTTAAGCGCTCATGAGCGTGCTTTAGTCCTATCTAGACTCGTTCAAATGCCCAAGAGCTCCGTGGGATCATTCTGCGTGGAGATCTGTAGTCCAAGTTGCGAGCCCGTAAGTCCTTCATGTTGTCGCGTTATCGGTCTGGTTGACCCAAAGTATCACACTTCGCTCCTTCGCTTATTGAAAAGCGAAGCTCTGTGGTTTTTCCTCCGCTTGATGGCGGAGTATTGTGAGGTAGGCGATAAAAGTGTGGAAGTGGTCACTGCCCTACTTAATCGAGTGGCACAGCTGGTATGTAAGTTCACTCTCAGCGAACATTTCCTTGTCTTGAAAAATGTAATTCGAGAGGCACTTGGCGACAAATTGCCCTTGGGTGATATAGTTGGTGTACTTGCACTATTTCCTGACGTACCCAAGCAACTCGAATTCCTCAGATATGTCAATGGATTCGCAAAATATGCTCGCACCAGCTTGATCTTCCGAGTGTTTTCCAAGTACAAGCAACCAGCATTCATTTTCGAAATGTGCCGCATTCTGGATTTGGACGACGCAGTGTTTGCATTGAAGCGCCTAGACCGAATGTGGCAACGACGACACGAGGAGCTGGACAAAGCGATGGAGCCCCTCGCTCGTTTGTAAGTTCGTGGTAATTTGCTTTCCATTTTATCGTATTGCTAACTCCATTCCTTGTGCGCAGGTTTGCTGGAGGCAGTACGCAAGTCAAGGATGACTTTTGTGACCTCATTGTGGGATTTAAAGGGCTATCTGCAGCGCTTGATGATGAAGAAGCAAATGGGTATGCGGAGTGTGTGGTCATTGCGCGCATCAGAGAAAGCATTCTAACTGATGACGGCAGGAGTGAGATGGACGAAGACAACCCCGATAGCCCACTACGCTTGCCAAGCGCAACACCTCCATCGCATCAGCCAGTTCCACTTAATCGTCATTTGCAACGAACAAGACCTGGTCAAGCGTTCCCTCGAAAGCGAACTGATCGAAAAGCTTGGTGGCAAGACTTGGATGACACCTCATTCCTTTTATTTCCAAGTGATTCACCGGATGCGACGTCACCCAAACCGCTTCAATTAAACGAAGAGCAAGAGCAAGACTCACCCATAAGATCACCGAAAACTCTTCCTTCCGTGTTCATTTTAACTGAACAGCCCCAAACAGTCCATCAGAGCGAAGACGTTAAAGCATCGGACGTGGAAGACACTGTTATCTCGTCAGTTGACACTCTTCCGCAAATCGAGACTATACCGCCGATTAAACGCAGTGTCCAGCGACAGCAAGCATCCGCCATACGGGTCAGCACTAACGGTCAACATCGAGTTGGAACAGAAGAGTTACTTTATAGCGTCAATCTCAGTCGCTCTGAGTCAGCGCCAGCCACATTAACATTTGAGAACGATACTCAATGGAGCAAGCATAAACGATCGCGTGGTGTAGCTGCAGCAATTGACAATACTTTGGAGTTTCATGTCGGTCGAGACAAAGGAGCTGATTTTCTCCGAAAGCAACGCGAACGAGTCTACAATGAGAAGGGGGCATCACGCATTCGACATGCCCGGACTCCCGCTGCTCAAGCTCACGTGATGGAGGCTCGAGTCTATCGAGCACTAGGCAAGCGCCAGGTGCTTTTGCAGCCTGCTTTATCACCTCTGACTCGGCCTGATCCACACACAGTTGATAATGCCGTTGCCATGCTGGCGAAGGCAGTACAACTTCGAGACTTCACTCCGCAAAGTTTTATTACTCAAGCACCCGTGCGAGGGCAATCTCCGATGAGGCATCCCATACATATGCTACCAACCAATTCGATGATACCAGAAAGTTCGAAATCAAACACAAAACCTGAATTGGAAATCAGCTGCGAGCCTGTTGCTCCGTGGTGATGCGGGTGTCTATGTTTGCCCAGGTATAATGGAGTGGCAGCCGAAGCTGTGTGATTCGAGTCCCATCGCGCGTGTTTCTGCTGGACGAAATAATGGCATGAAACTGGCAAATATCGTGCAGCAGCATTCTGTAAAAGCTGTCGCGCATAGCCAACGTCAGAGTACTCGTCGAGACCTCCCACTTTCGGAAATGGGGCTGGTCTGCGCATGGCTCAAGATCGTGCTCAGACACTGCAATCTGCGCTCGACAAGCTTCGGTTTTACGCTGTGCAAATAGTACCACAATCTCTTCAAGGCAGAAAAGGAATCGGCGGTGAAGGAAGCGTTCGAGATTTCGAGTAACGCACCCAGCTGTAACAGCAAAGCCTTCAATAGTTTTTTTCTTCTTGGTCCTTTTTCGCTGTGTCTGTGATACAGGAGCAGCTTCACTACTTCCCTGATGACCTTCTTGCTCTTTGTTGAGAGTCTCAAACAAGTCTTCCATCCTATGCGAATCGCATTGCCGTAGCAACAATGACGTCTTCAATTTTCGCTCACGCGCTAACGCTGCATCAGATACTGGTCTTTCTCCACGGGCATGCAAATCATCACAGGTCTTGCTGTTCATGAACATCCGTGCCTCCTTAACCGAACGCATCATAGCCATAAGTGGTTCTCTTTGAGGAATCTTCGGAGACTGCAACGTAGAAGCAACGGACTCTGTTTGACCGGAAAGGGCGGTATCATACAGTGTCATGCAAACAGCGCCCACCAGCACATTACTTTGGTGATTTACCGAAGTCGATGTGGTAGCAACGGCACTGTGAAATCCCACAAAAGCACGGAGCGTATTTGCAAGCCCATGCTCCTCCTGTAGTCTCTTTCTAGTTGCTTCCTCCTCGCTTCCATCTCCGTCTTCATCACGTACAACTAACTCTGCAATTCCCAGTGAAACCGCACATACAGCGAGATTTGCCACAGAAAGCACAAGTTGTCTCTGTCTTGTGAGTCTTGCTGGTGTAACCATTTCAGACCGCTTAATCTGATGAGGTCCCAACGACACATGCGGCAACGCCAACGAAAGACTCATTCTCTCTGACAGCACCGCCATGCCGTAAATCTTAAACACCTCAAAAATCTCACTAGAAGTTCGCAAAATATGCTGTTCATCCAGCTGCAACATGGCCAACCGTACTCGTTGCTTCGTCGACATCTTTAAACATTCACCTTCCTCGCTCATATCCTTTACAGTCACGAAATAATGATGTGGGGTAATACCCATCTTCCTTTTGTCTTCTCGTTTATACTCGTCAATCAAATCTGCAAAGGACTTGTCTTCTCGTTCCTCTTGAAACACGTCATGTTCAAAAAACCCTTCCGTCACCACCAACTCCCCATCTTCATCCATTTGTTCCTCTGGCAGGCACATGAACGGATTGAACGCCACACTCAATGGTCCTTTAGCCGTCATCATAGTCTCACCCTTCCCTTCTGCTGCCTTCGTTCTCTCTGCAAAGTGTAAGTGCAGCATCGTCGCCAATACTGCGTCTAAATGGGCTCTATAGCTATCAGAATCTCCATTTTGTTGGTGCAACTTAAGCACCAACTCTCCAACTACAGCCTCCACCACATCTGCTCGTTCCTTCATCTTGACACTCTTCCAATCTGCTTCGTTCTTGACCGTAGCGTAGCCCATGGCATCGTACACTTGTGCTAAGTTGCGGTTGGTCACCACCGCCAACCTTAAGTTGCGGAACACTCGTGCACTCAGCGGCGCCTGGTGGAATTGGGACAGGAGACATCTGCCCACTAACTCGCCGATCACGGCGTCTCCCAGCCACTCGAACACGTCGGCGAGCGCGGCGGCCGATGGGGAACTTTGAAGCGCTTGGAAATGTGCCACAGCGTCGACTGAGGACCCAAATTTGGACGACGTGGAGATCGAGATGTCTACTTTAGGACGCTTCATTTTCTTCATCACGTCAGCCTCCGAGAATGAGCGACAGCGAGAGTGCGCATGTCGACGCTTCTTGGTCCTTGTCATGTGGTTTCCAGGGTCAATTATGTAATTGGTGTTGTCCACGTGATATTATGTAACTGTCCACAAGTTGAAGTGACCAGCACTCTGCATATGTCACTCCGTTCAAATCCCTGTCACTCTCTCGAGGGAACCATTATTGTCAAGTGCGCATTTAGTGACGTGTGGCGCTTGTGGCTCTCCATGTTGCGGCGTCTTCCTCGGTACATTCCTCTCTCTTCTAGTGCTCAGTTGTGCCTCTGCCGTCTCTCACACATTCTCCATACGTTATTCCTATAGCTTCCAAGGCGCGACGCTGTCTCTCGCCCGAGCTCGCGTCACTCCGCGTTCTTCACTCTATTTCTCGCAGTCCAGAGCTCCCCAGCTGTTCTTCTCCACGCTATCCAATGCTAAAGAAGACAAGGAACAAGATGCAACTGTTCCGGCCAAGGTACGAGGTCTAGAAGTCACTTTTCAAGACGATTTCGTACTTAACGGAACGTCCTGCAGGCCAAGACAAGCGATCTCAAGCGCTTGTTGTCGCTGTATCAGCCAGAGAAGAAGCCATTGGCCATCTCCATCTCGGCCCTAGGCGTGTCGACCTTCATTACCATGTGTGTGCCCTATGGAATGGGCAAAGTTATTGACGTGGTAACAGCAGGATCAGCTGCTGCTATGCCACTGCCAACGGTGGTGACGCTACTCGGCGGGCTTTTTGCCGCTGGATCCATTGCCAATATCATCCGAGTGGATACCAGCAATATGATCGGAGAGAGGATCACCAACAGGTTGAGACAGGACACGTACGCGTCGATTTTGAGGCAGGAATTGGGCTTCTTTGACTCGTCCAGGACAGGAGAATTGCTCAATAGATTGAGTGCAGATACGACGCTGATTGGCAAGGTATTGAGTGACAATGTGGCAAGTGGACTCCGTAGCTCCGGACAAGCGCTGGGTAGTATTACCATGATCTTTGTGACGTGCCCGCAGCTGGCGATGGTTATGTTGTCAGTGGTTCCGCCAATTGCACTTGGAGCAGTAAGTTACGGGCGCTATGTGAAGAAGCTTACGACTCAGGTGCAGACACAGCTAAGTGAAGCTACTGAAGTGGCGGAGGAAAAGCTTAGCAATATTCGTGTGGTACGTTGGTTTGCGAAAGAGCCGCATGAGGTGGAAGCGCATCGTGAAAAGGTGGACGAGGTGCTTGCATTAGCACGTAAGCGATCGCTTGCAAGTGCCACTTTCTTCGGTGGAGTGGATTTCGGTGTCAAAATGAGCATGCTTGGCGTTCTTGGATACGGTGGCCAAATGGTGGTAGATGGGCTCCTCACCAGTGGTGACCTCACATCCTTTTTGTTGTATACTTTGTATGTGGGTTTCTCCTTCGCGGGTCTATCGTCTTTTTACGCCGAGTTGATGAAGGGTATCGGAGCTTCCTCGCGGGTTTTTGAGCTGCTTCATCGCCAACCGAAGATTCGAGTCCCCGAGGGAGGTTGGGTTCAGCTCCCTACTCCATTTACCGGCCACATTCAGTTCCAAGACGTTGAATTTGCATACCCCACGCGCGCCGACTCCGCGATTTTCCGCGGCCTTAACTTGGAGGTGTTGCCTAACGAAACATTGGCGCTCGTAGGTCCGAGTGGTTGTGGCAAGTCATCAGTTATGTCGCTGCTTGCGAGATTCTACGAGTTGGATGGCCCTGGTTGCGGCGGAAAAATCACGCTGGATGGTGCGGATATTTCGACACTAAACCCGGCGGAACTGCGCGGCCTTATGGGCGCTGTCCCGCAGGAGCCACCGCTCTTTGCATGCTCTATTCGGGATAATATTGCATACGGCTGTTCTGAAGGACAGGAGGCAACTTTAGAGGATGTCATTCGTGCAGCTAAAACTGCGAACGCACACGATTTTATCATGTCTTTTCCGGATGGATACGACACGATTGTTGGAGAGCGTGGTCAAGCCCTTTCTGGCGGACAGAAGCAGCGTGTAGCTATTGCGCGCGCTCTGGTTAAACGCCCCAAGATTCTCATTATGGATGAGGCCACATCTGCGCTGGACCCGGAGAGCGAGCGACTGGTTCAAGATGCTATTGATCGCGCCAAACAAGGACGCACGGTTATCCTTGTGGCACACCGACTATCTACCATTAAGAGCGCGGACCGTATTGCTGTTATTTCAGATGGACGTGTTGTGGAGCAGGGTACCTTCAATGAGCTAGCTGCTCGTGAGGATAGTACTTTTACGCATGTGGTTCTGAATGGGCAAAATTAACTACGACTCGCGTAGTGTGAGCGAGCGTTGATACATAGAAAGCAGGTCGTCACCTGCAGCTACTTATCGGTTGACGGTTTATTCACTGTCAGTTGTGTTTGTTGAACCTATTCGTTGAATGCTGGTTTTCTGTAGTGGCAAACGAGGTAAGTCCGCGCCACAAACGATATGAAGCGAAAAGAGAGACTTACACTGATTTTAGGTACTGTTTGGTAAAGCAATCAAGTGGTAAGGAACCACTACGAACTGCTGATACTGCAGCTGGTGTCGTCGGTCGGTTTGCATCATCAACTGGGTCGCTTAGCCATTCACTACTCGATTTGGTGCTGGTACCTTCAAAACTCGTAATCGTATCGGGAAGGCTTGCCGAAGCCTGCAACGTTGGTAAGGGGTATGCACCTTTTTGTGGTTCGCGTCCTGATGGTTGTGAGTTCCAACTCATTTCGAGTGCGTCAGTATTATTCACAGCTGATGGCTTCTCGGACGGGAAAAGTTGATTGTACAGGAAGGTGAGTACTTCATCGTGTGCTAGTAAGCGCTTGATCAGTCGTACGCGATCGTTTGCGGTAAAATCATCCAGCTCGACATTAAACTTGGGCTGCCGAGATTTTTCCACAGGAAGTGGGCGAGCGCCTCGATGCCGATCTACTTTTCGATCGAATACAGAACTTGACCCGCATTCTCGTCTTCGACTCACTTCCTCTTTTACTGAGTCTACACACTGCAAAAAGAACTTCTCAAGAAGAGATTGCCCGGTGCCACCATCACGTCTCAACAAACGCTGCTGCCGTTTGATTGAAGTGAGTTCATTCGACTTGTGCTGGAGTTCACGCTTTATGGTACGAATTTGCTTTTTCAGCTTCTCTTCTCGTTCCTCTGCTAACATTGCCGATTGACCCGTCGAAGTTACATCTAAGTTCAACTGAGGCAAACCATGCGCGTTTACAGTTGGTATTGTAGGCGGGAGGTCTTGTGATGCACGATACTTCGGTGTCTTTGATGTTGGTCTGCTTTGTGAATCGAAAAATGGAAATACTCCACCAGAATCTGAGCCGGGATTATTGCCAGGAACTGAGAGCCGAACGTCAAGTTCAGCACGAAGCAGCTTGTTCTGCTTTTTACAAGCTTTGAGCTGTTTCTCGAGCCAATTCCGATCCTCTTCAATTGCTTCCAGATTCTCTTTCATGTACTTGAGATCTCTTGTCATTGTTGTCGTGAAAGCATCAAGCCGAAGCGCTTCTTTTCGGTACCAATCGCGTTCATCTTCAATCTTTTTGATTTTCTCGGATTTATTCTCCACAGTCTCATTGCGGTGAATTTTTTCCCGCATTTCATGGAGCTCCTTCTGTACGTTGTACATATGAGCACGATATGCAGCCAAGAAGTCTCGTTCCTGTCGGGCAAGAACTGCACTGATCTTCTCAGACAAAGAACCAACAACATCATGAAGCTGTGCGTGCTTTTCTCGAACCATTGCCATGCTGATAGAATGCAGTACGTCAAGTTAGTAGAGTTCAAATGATGACTAGGACAAATGATTGACGCTCGTACGCTGGTGCTTCGTCGATGACAATTGTGTTGGAATTTCGATTACCGGTAGCAGAGTCTGAAATCCGCTTGACCGACGTCAAGAACGTCTCCTTGGAGAAAACCTCCACATCCTCTTGATTCATGGGGCTTTAATCTCGCAGAACGGGTAGATGTTTGAGAGTACGCCTGGATAGAGAAGAACTAAAGCGGTGTCATCGGAACTCACGGAAATAGAGAGCACTTCCACACCAGAAACGGCCCAACGTCATGAAGTGTTGAATTTAACATGATCAACTAAATTCTACCAATTCAAAAGAAAATGATGCTGGTGATGGCCGAAGGAAAAGATATTATCTACAAGGTTTCCTGAAATCATTATACAAACGGTGTTCCTATGCCTGGCAAAGTTTGAGTGGAAATGAAAATATGGGTCATGAACGAGAAACCGTTCTGCAATTTTACGACGCTTCATTTTTATGAGTACGATTCAATCTACCTGGGCGTGTGCAAGTGAGAACGAAATGTTTCAGTCTTCTCTCGTTCCACCGATTTCTTCATTCCCACATGCTGACATTTTTTATGACTCGGATAGTGACGATAGTGATAGCGATGTGGAAGTGCTTTTCAACGCTGATGACTTCGTTACGGTCGCTGAGGATCTATTGCTCGTGAAACTCCGTTGTTTTCATCCCAAACTTGATGCTACGAGTTTGTGCGCTGCATTCCAGCGAGAATTTGGGGTTACGAGAGACGCTCAGGAGCTCGAAACACGACTGCAGAAATTACAGACACCAGCACTGCGAGCTCTGTTCGTCTTGTACCTGAAAGCGGCTAGTATCGCTAAAGAATCTCAATACGCAACGGCTACTGGATCAGGAATTCTACCTGAATACCAAACACTCCTCGAAAGTGCACGAACTTCGTGTGAAACACAGCTCTTTCAAATGATGTACGATTTGGATAAAGCCCAGCAAGAAGAAACCGAAACACTAGTGGTGGAAGTGTCCGGCAGAAACTTCCCAAAGTACACTCGTACAGTCTGTAAACCCGAATTTCGTCGTTGTTGCAAAGGTATCGACGATTTGTTTCGTCGGCAGGTGGAAGGAGAAACAACAGCACCAAATCAGACTTTCACTTTGTATGCTGCTCAAACGCTAAACGAGAAACTATTGATCACAGATACAGCCCCTCGATATGACTCCTGCAATGTGTTTAATCATTTTGAGCCACCGATCCTCGATCGCCTCGTTTTATTTGCTAAAGACCCGAACATTATGGAACGACTAGCACTGCAAAGGCAAACACAAGTGGAAGCAAACCGTATCAAGCAACAATCCTCGTTCCAGCTTCGATCGATATTCGAGACGCTCCGCCTTATGCAAGCAGAAAGACTCGAAGAAATGCAGGCACAGGAGTTTGAGATCATCAAAAATCAGTTGGAGAAGAATCTCGAGGCAGATCTCCAGCATATTCGCCTGATGCACGCAGCCTTGCTCAATCATGAACGGGCTAAAATCAATGCCAAGTACGAGGAACAAAAGAATGCACTGACTGAAAAGGTTAAATGCATGCGGCGCGATGTGATGGCATTGCAGAAGAAGTGTGACAACAATGGCTGGCAAGGACTCGAGCGAATGATCATGACAACTTCGTTGCAGGTAGAGCGGATTTTTGGTACTAGTGAATATCTACTTCGCCTACTCATTCTTGCAGAAGATCTGAATGCAGATTCTTTGCGTCGTGCACTGGTGAAATACATCAGTGAGGAAGACAAATTACCGCAGTTTGTGCTGCGCCGTGAACTTACAAGTAAAATGATAGCTGAGACCACGGTCCTAGCAATTCTCAAAGAATCTACGACAACGGATCTGCGCGAGGTGGCTAGCTACGGAGCGAATTTTCTCCACCAAGACCTGGTGTCACGCGAGCTTCACACTCGAAAGGTTGAGTTTGGGAGGTTTTTAGCGGGTCTTACTAACGACAGGCTCCGAGGTGCAAGACGCTATGCTGTAGCGAAGAAATCTACTAGTACCAGCTCGAAGGGCCAGAAAATAGAGACTCCGTGCGAAGCAGATAAACAAGTAGTCCCATCCAATGATGATGAATCGCAGCGTGTAATTCTTGATGCCGAGTTTGATCAATTCGCTTCAGCGTTGGAAGACTTTCCGGAGATTCTATCGCAAGAGTTCGCTCGTCGCCGTGAATTTTCTAGCGTGAAAATGAATAGTACTGACATCGAACAGTACGTGAGTTTCGCAGCTGAAGACTGCGTGCTGCAACTGGAGGCATCGCATCGATATTGTACTGTGAATGCAACGAAGGAACGCCGTCAAGGCGAGTCTGGCAAATGGATGTTCGAGGTCTCGATTGAGGTTTTCGACGGAGATGGAGAAAGTTTGCTGGTCGGATGGGATGTCCCCCGTGATTCAGACTCTACAGTCAACATCAATGAATCACTCTCGTCTTCAGCCGACAAAATTCACAACGAAGTTGATTCAAGCTCTGTAGTGCCTGGAATATCTCCAAGTGATGACGGCCGGAGTTTTGGTGTGACTTGGCAGGCGGATGGTGGCCTTGACATGGGAATGCTGCATGCTAATGGAGTATCGAAGTCGGGAGTCCCTAGCTTCCGAGCTGGCGATGTCATCGGTTGTACGATTAATCAAGATATGGCAGTGCCGCACTTACGTTTTTATCTGAATGGTGACCTCACGCTTCCCTTGCGCCGCACTACAACAGTTCCATTGGGTGGTGCAATGTTACAGCCATCGGATCCCAGTGAACTTCCTGTAAGTTTTGGAATTGCCGTGACCAATCCTGCTTATCGACTGGTACCTGTGGTTTCGATGTACTCTTCAAGCAAAAAACCGCAGATGCGAGTAAGTTTCAACTTCCGTGGTGACTTTAAATTCCCAATTGCAGGGTTCGATCCGTTTGGTGCTCCACTCTAATCCTCGTACGCATGAAGTATTTGAATGTGGTGTTTGAACACCTTATTCTGCAATGATACATAAGAATCTTGCCTTGCAGTCTTGTGACAATATGTAGATGACGTCACCCAGAATGCCAGGAAGCATTAAGCAAATGGATTAGCTTCGTCCTCGAACACGGTCTGTCCGTTCGCAATTGGAGGTGAGAATATGGCGAATGTGGTAAATTCGGGAACCCTGGTAATTATATGTTGAGACTGTAGTGAAGTAAGGTCCATGCTCGTTCTTATATCGGCAGCATTGCTAGTCATTCTCCAAAAAGGAATTGGAAAACACACACGAAAATGCAGGATACGTTGTCAACTATGATGCCGCCTACTGGAGAACCCTTATCTCTCACTCCTGTGTTGATCACAGTGGTTTCAGGTCACATTGCTCACGTGACTATGGAAGAGATCAAAGTTGAGTTCTGGGAACGAGTTGTGGAGAAATATACAACCCACATTTTTCTATCCAAAGAGTTGTAAGAGCAACAGAAATCGATGTGTTTAAGTGAGGTAGTCTTCGTCATACTCTTCAGTGAGAAGTGAAAGAGCTCAACACTCTCAAAAGACGATGGAACATATACCGAAAAAGTGTTTGAGTGGACGATTAATGCCTTCGGAGCACCTATAACTAGTGATTTTGAGCACGTGGTAGTGACGAGGCTCCTAGTTACCCAAAGTTGTGGTGGTGTTCTCGAGCCGAAACTTCAGCAGCATTTTTTGGATTAATGCACGGGCAGGACTTAACAGACCAAGACTGTCCGATTTCTCCTTCGCTGTGTGGAGTAACCCGACCAAGAAGTGAAGGAGATAATGGACAGAATGATCGTATTGAAGCAAGATTCACCACTGTGCTCGTCACTCAGCAGTTTATTGATCCACTGAGCTCTAACCTTGAGCTACATATTTTGCCGTTGGCAAGACACGACCGCAGTCATCTCGATCTCCTGGATTTCCTCGACCATCACTGGTCCCGTATCCAAACGAGCATGAGCACGTTCCCTGGCTGTAATCGCAGTAGCCTCGATTGGAGCAGACTGCGTTCTCTTTCGTTCCCTTTTGACTCGTCACTCCATCTATCGCAACTCCATTGTCAGCGGTGGCAAAATTTACGGTTCCACTCGATGATGTAAGGCTCGTGGTGACAGCTCTCAGTGGCGGGATATCACCGTGATCTACTGGGAAGGTGACGGTGATGATGTTAGCAGGTGAAGCTGGAGCCGAACAAGCTTTTTTTCCGAAAGAGTATTCAACGACAGGATCTTCAAAGCCGAAAGAAGTCATGAGGATATTCCGAAGAGCTATTGGGGTGGCATCGAATGAAATTCTAGTTGATGTTGAAATGCGATACTGGAGACGAAAGAAACCTCCTGTTGCAGTGCATTTGAGCACTTGGATCTCGTCCACTTGGTCTGTTGTAACTGGGTCATCACCTTTTGTGCATGATCCTGCATAAACATGAGTATGAAAGTCTCAGTAGATAAACAACACAATATATGAAATATGACACATGTACGTACGCTTGCTGCAGTCGTAGCCTTCGTAACCTGGATCGCACTTGCAACCCAAAATATTTTCACGATCGAATGTTTGAATGTTGTTTGGGTCGGTACCGTAGTCAAACTGCAGCAATGGAGAGTCTGCGTCTGCTTCTAATGAAAGTTGCCGGATAGTCAAGCATTGGCCGTGACCACTACAAACAGGGTTTCCTGGGCATGACACTGCAGAACACCATGGTCCGATAGATTTTTAAGCTACTGTATAAACTTTTCGCAGCTTACTCAGCTACACTTACTCAGTTCACACGCAGCGCCTTCAAAAGGACTGTAGCAGGAACATATACCACTCGAACGATCGCAAGTACCTGCATCAGAGCATGTCGTCCACTGATTGTGCACAGTATTACTTGCTGATGGTGCAGTGAACCATGATGGTCCTGTCGGACATCTCCCTGTTGCAAGTGAAACACAGCAAAACGTTAGCGTCGAGGTGTGGAGTCTGCAGGTTAGATTTCATACGTGCTGAGCAATCTCCAATTGACCATCCTTTTTCGCAAACGCATTTAAAGGACGGTGAGCCCGTGCAGTAACCGTGGCCACTACAAGCAAGTTCCCCAACACAGGCTTCAATAGGTCCGCCGTACATGTTTTGGTCGTTGGCACAGCCGCAGTCACCGCGTGTACCAGGATTTCCATATCCGTCACTTGATCGGTAACCTGGCATGGGATTGATAAAGCATTGGCACTTTCCAGTTTCTGCGAATCAAGAATTTCAAGTTCACGTTAGATATGCAAACCCTGAAGAATACCCGCCAGAGTTAGGACACGTAAGGTTGATACCATAGTTACACTCGCCCCGATTACTACAGAATTCCCATTCCTTTGAACCTTGTACAGACGTTCTTCCAGCCAATATTCCACCTGCCGATGTCGCAAATACGCTTCCTCCAGTGAGGTAAACGACACCCTTCAGTGACCCCATTACTTTGATCGGAGGTTGTCTAGGTTAACATACCAAAGACACAACATGGAGTTAGATTAAACTACTTCGAAGTATAAATCAAAATCACGGCGTACGGGCCGAACTCGCTGATAAACTCGATCAAAACAGCATTTGCAAGTGTGCTGCTACACACAGTTGTCGCTCCTGTTGCTCCAAAAGTGACTTTTACCTCAGAAAGCGTCTTGAGCGAACCGAGGATGCCTTCAAATTGCGAAAGTGTGGCATCGAACGGCACTTGTACGTATTGACCATTGAAGAAGAGTAGAAAGGACCCTCCTGTCGCCGTACACTGCACAATTTGCACCTCGTTCTTTTGACCCGTGGTCAGTGGGTCGTCTCCTCTCGGACATGACTCTAAAACGCAGCGCAAATCATCAACCACTGTGAGCTAGACAAATTCAAGCAACTCTAGCGCAAAATTGCATACTCATCGAGCAGTCGTAGCCATGGTAACCTTTGCTGCACTTGCATCCGTAGATCATGTCGGCATCCCATGCAGTATCGTACAAAGGTTCTGTGCCGACTGCATACGTTGCAGATAGTTCTTTCAGTGACAAACACTGGCCTGCGTTACTACATTTATTAGCGCATTCCACTGCAACATATAAACCATCGGGTCAAAAGGATTAAAAGCTGTCGAGTGCTAACCAAATTTGAATCACCTACTGCGTTGACATGCTGATCCAACAAATCCCTCATCACAGGTGCATTTTCCTTCTTCATAGTCGCAAACACCCTTATTCGAGCACTCGACGAGGTAGTGCGCGTCGTCTATCGCTCGCGCAGGAGCCGCCCACGCCGGTCCCATCGGACAGCGCTCTACCACAAACAACACAAATCAAGTTAACTCTAATATTCACCTTGTATCAATGACAACGCACTATGCGAGCAGTCAAAGCCAAAGTGGCGCGAATCACACTCGCACAGGTTGTGCGTGTTGCAGGTGCCATGTCCCGAGCAAATCTTGTTATTATATACACCACGAGCACAAGCTGCATTCGTCGTATCAACCAGCAACAACGCAGTAAGCAATCGTAGCCTCCTCATACTTTTTTATGAGCCGTTACAGCAACTGACCAACTTCAACGTTACCTTTATGTTCGCCACATTAACTAACGTGTGCCACCTCAATTACGTCCACCACACCAATCCGTAATTACGTCTTGTACGTAAAAACCTTTGCCAAATCTTGTTTGGCGTGTAGTCCACCAAGAGCCGATCCTTTGTGTGTGTGTGTCTCCCCCTCCTGCTGCCACCATGTCGATGGTCTTTGACGAGTATGGACGTCCCTTCATCATCCTGCGGGACCAGGAGCAGAAGGAGCGTATCAAGGGCGTAGAAGCCATCAAGAGCAACATCCTCGCAGCCCGTACAGTCTCCAGTCTCCTCCGTACGTCGCTCGGCCCGCGTGGCATGGACAAGATGATGGTCAGTCAAGATGGAGATGTCACTATTTCGAACGACGGTGCCACTATTCTGGAACAAATGCAAGTGGAACATCGCGTTGCCCATCTCCTTGTCGAACTTAGTAAGTCGCAAGATGATGAGATTGGAGACGGGACGACTGGTGTAGTGGTACTGGCAGGTGCACTACTGGAACAGGCCGAGAAGCTCTTGGCTCATGGATTGCACCCCATGCGCATTGCCGATGGCTTTGAAGAAGCCTGTGAGATTGCATGCAAGCATTTGGAAGCTATTGGTGATGTAATTCAGTTCTCAGAAGAGGATGCTACGCCTCTGGTGGAGACTGCCATGACCACATTGTCGTCCAAGATCGTTAACAAGTACAAACGTCAGATGGCGCAGATTGCAGTGGATGCAGTCATGAAGGTCGCCAACTTTGAGACGAGGGATGTGAACTTTGACTTGATCAAGATGGAGGGAAAGCCTGGAGGTACTCTAGGTGAAACGGCACTCATTAATGGCATTGTCATTGATAAGGACTTTTCGCACCCACAGATGCCCAAGGAAGTGAAAGATGCCAAGATGTGCATCCTCACATGTCCGTTTGAACCACCTAAGCCCAAGACCAAACACAAATTGGACATTACGAGCGTGGAAGCTTATGAGAAGCTATACAAGCAGGAGCAGGAGTACTTCACGACGATGATCAAACAGGTTAAGGACAGTGGTGCAAACCTTGTCATTTGCCAGTGGGGATTCGATGATGAAGCCAACCACTTGTTGCTGCAGAATCAACTACCTGCTGTGCGTTGGGTTGGTGGTGTTGAGCTAGAGCTTATTGCTATTGCGACGGGTGGACGTATTGTCCCGAGGTTCTCGGAGCTTACGGCCGAGAAGCTAGGCCATGCTGGTACCGTGCGTGAGGTTGCGTTCGGTACGACCAAGGAGCGTATGCTGGTAATCGAGGACTGCGCGAGCTCGGACGCTATTACGGTGCTGGTGCGCGGTGGCAACAAGATGATTGTTGAGGAAGCGAAGCGCTCGCTTCACGACGCCATGTGCGTGACGCGCAACCTGATCAAGAACAACCGCATCGTGTACGGTGGTGGTGCTGCCGAGATTGCTTGCGGTATCGCCGTGCGTGAGCACGCTGACAACACTACAGGCATTGAACAGTACGCTATTCGTGCTTTTGCTGATGCTCTGGAGGACGTTCCCATGGCTCTGGCTGAGAACAGTGGCTTGAGCCCCATTGACTCGCTTTCGGCTGTGCGCGCCCAGCAGATCGCTGAGAAGAACCCGCGACTTGGTATTGACTGCAACTCATCTGGCACGAACGACATGAAGGAGCAGCAGGTGTTCGAGACGCTTATCGGCAAGCAACAGCAGCTCCAGCTGGCTACGCAGGTCGTGCGAATGATCCTCAAGATTGATGATGTCATTATTGAAGGCTCGTACGCGTAGGCTAAATCAACTGGTGCAGTGCAGCCGTGAATAGCTTGCATCGTTGCTACAGTGGCGGAACAAATGGAAGGTTTTAGTTTATAGTCTTTGTTCTGGAGTTTGTGCCGTGGTCGATGTGTAGTGTACAGAACTGCTGGAATGAGGTTTTCGTGTGAGCCTAGCAGATATTAATTGGACTGCTGAAAATCATGTACGAGATGAAGACTGTGGTTCCGTTTAACTAACACACTAACTGGTACAGAATAGGCAAAACTACGACACTCAAGTTCGCCACTTAGTCTTCTCCTTCAGTTAGCAGGATTAACGACGCTGCAAGTGAAGGTGCATTCCTTAGCTTTGACTGACAGTCCTTGCTCCGCGTCATGGTCACCAACTTCAACAGAGGTTATTACCCTTCCTCCGATGTCAATGAAAAAAGATCCTCGGACAAGATACGCTGTTGCACACATCGATCTTTCTCTTCATTTCCTTCACTTCTAGGTCGGTAACTCGTCATTGACAGCTAATGTTTTGCAAAACTCAATTCAAAATGAAGAAAACTGCATCTACCGTCGGCATATTGATCACACCAAAGTTCATTCTCACGACTGGGCATTGCCTCGAAGAGCACATATTGAATGTGTGGGCAATTCTTGGGTCAAACACAAACTGGGGGATGGCTCTGGAAAGTCCGAAGTGATAAAGGTGATTGAAGCCTTCCTCCATCCGTTGTTCAGCTTCTCCAAGAATGAAGCGGTTATAATGCACGATGTGGCATTGTTCACGCTGATAATGCCAAATCAAAGATCAGACCGCACGCTTGGCCGCCGCAGACGGATTGGACAACAAACCAGGATCGATGGCCACTGGTTGGGGAATGATAAACAATGAAACAGAGAGTGACATTCTTCAAACTGTGAACGTCGAAATTATCTCGAACGCCAAGTGTATCAAACTGACAAAGTTGGCTTTGTCTTGCTGGTCACAACCACGGAATACTGAAAGCCTTATTTTGAAGCTTCTTGTTACTAAATCAACAAAGAGCAAGTATACGCACGTGCACCTTGTACGCATTCGACTCGAAATCCAGTCACTAAGTTACTGCTGCGCTTGAGTCTGCTTACGCATCTTAGATAATATCTGAGCGCGTTGAAAGCGTAAATACTCCAAAGCCTCTGGTGACAAGTTATCTTCACTCCGTGTCATGATATTCCATTCGAGTTGGCGCTCCAATACTTCCAGTTTCTTTGCGTCAATGCTTTCTCCAAGTTGAGAATCAATCGTTGGAATCAATGGACTCACCTCTTGAGTGGTTGTGCCAAGGCGCTGTCTTACATGTCTGGACGCATCATCCTCATCGTCACGCTCCAATTCTGCTCGTGGTCGTGTTACTCCAACAACAAACTCATTTGCTTCGGTTATCTCTTCTGAAAGATCCGCATGTTCAGCCAACTCATTTTTACGTGTCAATGAGTTATCATGAATCCCTTCATCTATCAGAGTAGATTTTTCGTTCTCAGCTTCATCATCTTGAGGCGTCGACGATACATTTTCTGGTGTTGGCGGCTCATTTAAAGATTCTTGATCTTCTTTAAGCGCTGATGGTTCATTTTCAGCCTCATCTTCGTCATTGCCTGGCATCAATAACGGCTTTAGAACAGTCCGCCACTGGGCATGGTGGATGAGAAGCCTTGATGTGACTTCATACTCAAAGTCATGCCCATGTGTTGCTCGAAACGCGCCTTGCACTGCAGTGAAAGCTTGTTCGCAACGGGCTTCAGCATCTTGACCACTAAGTTTGTAGTCTTTCCACAGGTGAGTAAACGTCTTCAAAAACCCCGTCAAATCGGGGAGAATTGTTTTCCACTGGTTGTAGAGCTCATCAAATGTCATGGTGTGCGCTCTAGGCGCAAAACTAGAGTATTCTTTTTGAACTAACTCCCAGAAAGACTGACATATCTCTTGTGTACAATCTCCAATCAGCTCTTTAGTTAGTTCCACACCGTGCTGAGCTGATTCGTTGGCGACTTTAATCCACGAGCGACTCAAGCGCTCAACCTTATCATCCTCAACGTTCTTTTGCTCCGTCCCTTGAGTAGGCTCGTCATTGGAAAGAGGCGAACGGTGAGTTTTCCGGCTTTTTCGCCCCATACCTGGTGCTCAATCATAATAGTTGTTAGCTCTGAGAGCAGCAGAAGATGATCGAGATTTTGTTCGAAAGCAGGACTGCTTCTGATCAAAGGTGAGACCTCATGTCATTTTCTTCATCCAAACCTGCGAACTTTTCCCAGATTTTTCGAGGGAAGCGACAATGGACTACTGCAACGGGATCCATCGTTACTCGCTAAAAATGCATTTCACATCAAGGAGCTTTTCATTTCCATGGTTATATCATTTACACTAGCCTTGTTGATTGCTCTCTATGGTCGAGTACAGTCCGTTTTATTCATATTGTAGCAGTCTCGATGGGTTGCAATCCATAGATGAAATTGACAAATATTTTCAAGTATGCCTCGAATCTCATGCATTTCTAAACGATTGTGTTGAAAAAGAAACTGGTGGCATAAAGACGATATTTCAATGCTTCTGGATTGAGGTCGTTTTACTTTGTGTCATAACTTCCATTTCCAGTAGACGCGCATTCCATTCTAATTGTTGTACTGTTGCAATTGTTTTTCCCCTACGGTATCTATCCAAGATTCAAGTAGTGACAGCAAACACCTATGAACGCCAATGCATGCTTTGTCTTGGCGTAGACTCCTCCAAACCACCATGATTTTCTTCTTTAATTAACAACGCAGTATGTTGTGCAATTACGTTGTAAAGGGAGCCCTAATGCTTGGAGTGATACTGCTCAGCAATGGTTTCAAAACTACATCCAAGTCCTTGTATCGTTCCAAGATCTTCCACACAGCGTGATGCTAGTACCAATGGCTATTTTACGTTCATTATTTCTCCCAGGACAGAATGGGAAACAATCGAGTATTTGAAGCGTGAAATTTATTGGTGCATCATGAACATTGGGAAATTGCTGAATTCTTTAGTGGTAAAAAGAGGATATTATCTGTCGTACACCAGTGTGAAGACAACCGTGCAGCGTTCCAGCTCAAACGGCGGAACGTACGGAGAAATTGGACGATATGGGGCGGAGACCATTCTACAACAAAGTGAGAAAGTTCCAGAGTATCTCAGACACACATATAGCACTTTCGTGGCCAATGTCACGTGCAGCTGTGCTGAGATACACTTGCTGGTGGTGCCACACAAAGCTACAGATGATTGATATCCACGACTCAGTGAAGGTAGGGAGGGATTTTGAGTCCCCGTGGGTCTGATGGTGTAATGAGCCTGTTGTTGATGTATATGTTTATAACTATGCCGGGAGGGCGGTAGGGAATCAATAACTCTAGTCCAGGATAGCTAATAAAGCTCAACCAGATTAACTCGTTGCAAACTCTGCATGTGTAGCCCAGTCATCTTTCACGCAACACGACGTTTCCTCTCTCCATATGAAAACCGATGCTGAAGACAAGAGCTGTTCATTTCAGGCTAATGAGGCTTGCCTGTGAGGGTCTTGAGTAGCAAGACGCTGCAGACAGCCCCAAGGGAGTAGTGTGGCGGATTTCGAAATACCGGAGCTAGGTGGAACTCTTCACCAGCCTAGCCGAGCGCCGGCGTCTTCATCGCTAGACGTGAAAGCCAAAATGAACTGCTCTATAAACTACTGCTATCCTGGACCTACCGAGGACGGAACTCGCCTCCTTAGCAATACCACCTCAAGTCGCAGATCTGTTGAACCCGCCCGTGTGTCGACGATCTTTACCTGCAACACCCCGAGTACCTCGACTTGTTCAACGATTTTGTTTGAGGTAGGCGCAACATGCAGTTCTCTCCAGTCGAACCGAAAAATATGATTTTTGTTCTGGAAACCTACCATTTCGTAGAAAGTGAACACACGTGTGTTAGCTTCCTGCACCGCATACACTGCTTAGGAATGCAAATGAGCTGGTACTCCAACTCACGTATGGATAGAGAGTGCAGTGAAATATCAAAATTTTCGACACCAAAAGCGCAACAAATGTCACCAGCGACAGAGTTTATTTGACGCGTCGTCAATGTTGAATAGTTATCCATTGTACACGTGAAGACAGACTAACAACTCTAGATTCAATGTGACTGCGTTCAGCCAAGCGTAATGCAGTTCGTCGATTTTTTTACCAAGCTGAGTAAGCTCGAAGTCTACCTGTCGTGACAACGAGAAATTCGTCTGCACCAAAGCAGTTTTGGATTACGGGGTTTCGTCCACTCGTTGGCCATAGACAGGACCCGTCTGGATAGGCATTTATTGCTAGTGTTTTATTAGTCTTATAAAGGAAATTTCAAAGCGTTAATTAGGCATTTCATAGTGAAATGGAAGCGTGTGCTACGACTGAGATGATATCGGGACATTAAGACGCTTGCAATTCCCCTTCTAAAAGTTGTGTCCGATGACTGTACTTCGTGCATTTCAGTACGCAGAAATTGAATTCGGCTTTGATAGTTCCGGATGGAATAGTCTCTAGACCAAGTGCTAACGCCTTGACATATGCAAACTTAGAGTCAAATTAGGGATCGTCCCATGTTGTATTGACGTTGATTGATGAAATCCAGGTGACGACACTCGGCTTATTTCCATATTCTCCGTGACCAAACGTTATGTATTATAAAATGAAGTATGAGCAACACTTCACATCCACAGGGAATTCACTCCCAACGATCCTGTACAAATTGGGCTGGTTATGCGAATCACTGTACATGTGTACCTACCGGTACCTGCAATGTAGGTTACATTTAGTGTTGGGGGAGTTTTATGCGTTACTTGCAAGAAAACATTTGTGATGGTGTCACTGGCTCCCGAAGCAAGAGCTGGTGAATTACTTGTCATTAACAAGACAAGACGAGTTGTCAAGCTCATTTCGTTTTTCACCACACTCAGCCCAAAGCTTCACTACGACCACATACACCGATCAGTTTCTAGTTCCTTGCCGACAATGAAGTTCGTTCAAGTCAGTCTGTTTACGTCGATGGTAGCAGTGATTGCCCATGGATTCTCTTTCTCCGAACTCTTAACACCCGATGAAGAGAATCGCATCTACGGTGGATCGTTTGCGAATATTGACAAGCACAGATACATTGCAAGTCTACATAACAACGGCAGCGATAGTGGTTTGTTTTGTGGAGGTACACTGATTTCATTCTCACGGCTGGCCATTGTCTCGAGTGGCCTATGTACGATGTGTTCGTTTCGCTTGGATCAAAGCACAAAATGGGCGGTGATCCGAAATGATTCGTGTCGTTGAGGCTTTCCGCCACCCATCTTATCGCATATACAGTCATTTGACTGTAACACACGATGTAGCATTGCTCAAACTGGAAGTGCCATCAAAGATCAAGCCTGCACGCTTGGCTGCTGCTGACGGATCGAACAACAAACCCGGGTCGATGGCTACTACGCTTGGTTGGGGATTGATAAACAATGAAACATTTAGTGATGTTCTGAAGACTGTGGACGTCGAGATTATCACGAACGCAAAGTGTGCCCAAAAGTATGCTAATGTCAACGAAAGTACCATAGTGGACGACTCGGTTATTTGCGCAGGCAATGGAAACGGGAAGGATTCGTGCAATGGTGACTCGGGTGGTCCACTTCTTGTGAATGATGTGCTTGTGGGTATTGTGAGTGCTGGACTTGACGTCTGCGGTATCTTACCAGGATCGTACGCTCGTGTTTCCTACGCGTTGGAGTTCATTAATGAGATCCTTGGTGGCAAGACTACTGGTGATATCACGGAGTTGCTAACTGCTGGAACGAGCATTTTGTTCGACACCAATGCAGCTCAAGATGCAAAGTAGCATTTGGGTTTTCGGCTAGACTCCATTCTTTTGGTGATCATTCACCTGCAATTATTGATACGTGTATACGACATCTCCATCGAACAATGCTATTTGCTTCAGTTAATACTCAATCTACAAGCACTAGTGCGTTCATCAAACTATGAGTTTCTCGCTTTTCCAGTCACGTTCCAGCCACTTCGGTAGCTTCTCTGCAGAGTTGCTTGTGCCTGAGCTGCAAAGTGTCAGTCACCATATACACGGAATATGCCGTCTTTACCGCTACAGTAGTGCCTACGGTAATTAATCTCACTAATGAATAACATTGTATGGATAGCTAATAAATGTTCACATGTTATTTTATTGGTGTCTCAAAAACACTCTTCTATCAAAGGAACGATGTGTACTGGAAAAGCGAAATGCAAGGACCTTTGTGATGATGCTTCTAGTCGCCAACGGTGTTCTGGAGGTATTGTGATTGGTGTGAGCGACGAATATGACGAGGTTCTGGGTTATTTTCTCGGGTTGATCATGTCCTGAACTACCATTCCAGTGGGAGTGTCTCTGGAAAACTATCTCATTCGTATTATGGGTCCTTAGCCGATTGGTCGCTTATTGTCATTGAGGACGACACAGGTGCTTATGAAGGTAGAAACGATATGAGAGAACCATCGAATTCTACAACGTCAAGACTAATAACTATCCTGCTTTGAACTGCGTCGGTCGTTCAGGCGCGTTTACCAACTCACTTCAATCCATTTTAAGTGTCTGAGTTCTCGTTGCGAACAGCTTGAGCTTCGCGCGCATTGACGGCATCAACAAAACTTGCGAGGTCAGTTTCGTTCGCGGGTGGTAAATCACTGCCGTAGAGCGCAAACAGCTCGGCTGATGTGAAGCCACTGAAGAACTCGGATGCCTTCTCGGTGCATGAAGCGCAAAAAATCAAACGATTGCTGCATGTCGAGCATCCTTGTAACATGTGTACGAACTCAGCTTCTGTAGATGCAAAGTGGCTCATTGCTGGGGATAGTTTTCGCATTAACCGTTCGAGCTCGCGTTTGTCTGAATTCATTAATCAAATATTCAACCTTGACGACATCAGCAAAAGAATCAAATGCATCACCTCGGATCATGGTCTCGTTTGTCCTGTCCTTCTCAAATAGTAAGAGTCCATCGTGGCTGTCCAACGTGGAAAGTGGGCGATAATGACGACGTTTAGCTTCGCAAATGGTCTGAAGCTCCCGGTCACATTTGTCTTTTACTTGCAAAGCCCGCTCAAGTTTCAAGTTTCCTGACGAAGCTGTAATGTTCAACATATTGTTTGAGAATCTGTGCATTGTGATGGAGAAAGGAAAAGAATCAAACCGATCACGTTGGCGTCGATCACCCCGCTTTTTTCAGCAAGGGGGGCTGCAAAAGAGGGTACTTAGCTTTACATTTTGATATTTTTCAGATATCCTCGAAACTTACTTTCACGAGCTACGAGATTCTTAAAGTCGACGGGAGCAAGCGTATGTTGACTCGGCTTTCTGCAAATGGGCACACCACGCAAATTAATTACCAATACTTGCAAATGGCATTGGTTCCGACACTATTCTACCGCACATTGAGCATTTAGGTTGGTGCTTTGGAGAGCACAACAAGGCTGAGCTTTTGTTAAAAGCATCTGATCCCGAGAATGCGCGCCGCATGAACTTGTCATTGATATCCAAGTCATCAATTAGCCTCGACATTGCTCTAGTTGAGTAGGATAAGCGAATTGGTCCTTCGTACGTGTCGAAACGAGAATTTGACCAGGACATGAAGGCATCTACAACTATTTTTGATCGAAGATCAACATAATTTTCAAGAGAAAACCAACAAAAATCGGTTTTCCTCACTTTGCAATTTCCAGTTCCTCAACGATGTCAATTTTTGCTTTTTTACAAAAGTGTCAACGATGCTTTGGTCAGTTGTATGTTGGGTAGTGTGAACGATCGAAATGCCAAATTGACGAGTAGTAAGTGTTTTACGGATCTTGATGGATGAACTCAAGTCACGTCTCTCTTTACTTCTTCACATCATTCAAAGAAAATTATAAAAATGCTATCCATGCAAATAAAACAAGCTTGCTCGTGCGCTTCCGAGCAGCGGCGTCGCCTCCAATGTCGCAAGTGTCGATGGCGGCCACTGGTTTTTGTCTCGATTCGAGATCCTTGAGGGTGTTGGTACCCCGAGACGTCAGCAACAGAATTCCCACGTACGTCCTGCTCGACACTTGCCTCGTGCCGTGCATGCCCAACCATCACTAATACAAACGTCACTTACTAGTCACCTCTTGTTCAATCCCTCATGTGGCTGTTGCCCTCGCGATGCGAGTGGTGCAATGCCATAGTGCATCATGCTGTTCATGCGGCCTTCTTGAAATGATCAGCCGAGTCGAATATCTTGCGCTCAGCAAGCTTCCGCTGGAGTACCACATTTCGTGCGGCGGCTGCGGAACCCGTGGGTGCAGCGCTCTTTTCAAGGCCGTAGCGATCCAACGCTGGCTGTGGAGTGCTATCACTCGTTGTGGGCTTTGCGCTTCCAGCACCTTTAAGTCCTGCATATCGTGCAGCTCGAGCAGCCAACGCAGCCTGAGCAGCACTTGCAACCACAGGCTGTGCCGAAACAACACGTCCACTGGGGTCCTCCGAAAGCTTGATGTGTTTCACCTGGTGGTCAATAGACGCCTGTGAAGCTCCCCCAAAGGGCACAGCTCCAGCAACTGGAGCCGCAGGGTTAGTAGCGACATCAGCAGGCACATCCGTCGGCTGTCCCTGTTTCTCCATAGCATAATCTGCCGAGTCGAAACGTTTCCGTTCCTTCAATTTGCGTCGAATCAGCACATGAGCCGCCGACAGCTTTCCGTAGTTAGATCCCTGTTGTTGTGCTTTTTCAGCAGGGTCTTCCTCTTGCTGCTTTTCCAGCAAATCTCGTCGACTAGGTTTCTTCTTGTTCTCCAACGCCCCATACTTGCCAGCACGACTAGGACTCATGCTAGCAAATTGTTGACGCCGACTCGCGTTGGTTAAGGACGCACAAGGCGAACTGGCGGCCTCTTCTTCTTTGGCGTGTTCTGCTTCACTCACATCTTCCATGTGCGTGTCTTCCATCTCTTGTCCGCGTCGAGCCTTAGCCATCTGATAATCTGCCGAGTCGAACGATTGTTTGCTCTGCAATTTGCGTTGAATGAGCACATTCCGTCCCTGTTCAGCTCCTCCAGACGGTTCAAACCGCGACGTCGGTGCATTGCGCTGCACATTGCGCTGCACATTGCGCTTTGGACTCTCGCTCTGCATGGCATTAAAGAAGGCAGACTGACCGATCTGAGCCGGCGACAAGGGCTGCTGGCTCGGTTGCATCTGATTCTGCGGAGGTTCTTGCACTTGTTGCGTCTGAGTCTGGGGCTGATACCGATTCGCTGCACGTGCCGCCGCCTTCTTCATGGCGTCGTCCGCCGAGTCGTAGCGCTTGCGCTCGCGCAGCTTCTGGCGTAGTAGGATATTGCGAGCGGACAGCGCGCGGTCGTCTTCGAGGGCGTTGCGGGCATTAGGAGGCGGCGCTTGTGGGCCTATTTCCAAGTCCATGGCGTTCCAGGCGGCGCGGTTGCTGCCGTTGAGACGTGCCATGCCCCGCGCGGACGAGAGCATCGAGTTGGATGGCTGCGGCACCTGGTACTGGCGGTAATCCATGGCTGCGGTAGCTGAAGTGACCGAGTGTGCCGCTTTGAGATCCTTTGGAAATGAAGCAGGAGATCCAGGGAAATAGTTATACGTTCTGAGAGGATTGACGACGCTGGCACCCCTGTCGCAGATACGATATTGCAGGTTCTAGATATAAGAAATGACCATTGGATCGATGACTGTGGTTGCTGATAGCAGCCGTAGCAGGGTATTAAAATAGACAGGGTGTGCACGCCGAGAAGAGTTGACTTGGGTTGAGTAAGGGCCCCGAAACGGCCCGTTATTGTTCGGATTTACGCGGCATTTTCCCTGCGCGACGCTTCGGCAGTTCTAAGTATAGAGGATCAGCTTCGAGGTTGGCGGCAGGTTTCTCCTTGTGTCATGCTTGTGTGTTCGGCTTGTCGCTGAGTCAAAGGTCTGCGTCAAAGGTCTGCGTCAAAGGTCTGCGTCAAAAAGCCGAGGTTGCAATGTCATGCCAGATAGCTGATGATTTAGGCTGCCTGTGCACTCGACACGCCGCAACAAACGGTTGCCAAAGGTCTTGTCCAAGTGGCGCACCGAGAAGTCGTCTCGACAGGCTTCTAGACCATTGACACGTGTCGCCACAGCGTGTTTATCATGCTCTCGGGAAGCGGCACTAATCTCGAAAGAGACGGCCACTCCGTCTCACTTCTCGGCTTCACTGCAATTGCTGTAACGATGCTTCCTATTTTGTCTCGAGCTTTTGCGTAGCTGTGAGTGAATTCAGAACAACCAGGCAATCAGCCCAACACTAACAGTGGCAATGTAATTTCTCGCTGTTTCTAAATTATTTAAGCTACGATCGGTACAAGCTGTCTACCACAGCTGACAAAGGGAGCTAGTGCCCGCACCTCCGACAGCTCTACAGACGCTTGGAACACGGAGAACGCGACGCTTACTTGGACATCATCATCTTGACGAACTCCTCGTAGTTGATCTGTCCATCGCCGTCAATGTCGGCCTCGCGGATCATCTCGTCGACCTCCTCGTCCGTGAGCTTCTCGCCCAGGTTGGTCATGATGTGGCGCAGCTCGGCGGCCGAGATGAATCCATTGCCGTCCTTGTCGAACACCTTGAAGGCCTCCAGGATCTCCTCCTCCGAGTCCGTGTCCTTCATCTTGCGAGCCATCATCGTCAAGAACTCAGGAAAGTCGATCGTGCCGTTGCCGTCAGCGTCGACCTCGTTGATCATGTCCTGCAGCTCAGCCTCCGTGGGGTTCTGACCCAGCGAGCGCATGACCGTGCCGAGCTCCTTGGTGGTGATGGTTCCATCGCCGTCCTTGTCGAACAGGGAGAACGCCTCCTTGAACTCAGCAATCTGCTCTTCGGTCAGCTGGTCAGCCATTGTGCTTGGGTTTCACTTGTGGAGTTCGAGGGAAATCCAGGAATGAGAGCTAAATGAGACGGCCAGATGAAAATCCAAGCGGCGAGCTGTGATTGGTTGAAATGGTATGTACGCACCAAAGTAGGGGTGCGTACGCAGTCTGGACGACCGGAAGTGGTGCGTACATATTACGCGTACGACACATAATCCCGTAGTTAAATTTGTGTTTCGAACACAAAATTGTTGTTTTGAAGGCTTTGCGCAACATAACCTCCCTGCAAGCGCACACACGCAACTTCACTGAAAATATCAACTTAACCTGCTTTTGTACAAACCATTTGCTAAATCAATGAACTAAAGGCTGCATTCTAGGCCTAATTGGCCCACGACTATGCTTTCAGTTTGTTGCAAGCAAATTTTTGTTATTTAAATTGCGTTAGGCTGTGCTAAATTGCACTCGTCTCTTTACAATCCCGCAGCATAGACTCTATCAGTAGTACTGAGTGACAAATTCAAAGAGGAAGACTGCGAATCTTACTTTATTTTTGCTATTTTCTTTAGACAACTACGAGTTGCAATTGGGAGATGATATTGGCAGCACGCCCTGCGATTGCTGCAGCTAGAATGTAAAATCGACATTAACATAAAATTCCAAATTATAGGAAGTTGTAGCTACTGAAATGTGATCATTTCTCGTCTGTCGACCTCTAAACAGCAAGCAAAATAGTAACGACAGCAACAACAGCAAGAATTAGCTTCAATGAACTAAGAAACTCAAGCGTCACGTCGTTTTCCAGCTTGGTAAGCATCGAGTGAGGCCTGCAGCCTCACTCCAAGCGTCAGCTCCAGCCTAATGAGCATTGTGTCCAGCACAACACCCGCTGCCCCAAGTGTTGGCGTCAATGATACACAGAGCCTCACGGCCTTCGATTCAGCGCTAATTTCGAAACAAGGATTGGGGCAGCTTCAACTATGTCCTCAGTGTCGAGTAGCTCTGTCACTCTGGACAGCTTTCCCAGTCTCAGTCATGGGACAGACTTCCAATGTTACCGCTAATTCGTTAGAACTACGTTCTGTAGCACTCCGCACAATCGTAACGCAGTCTCGTTCTAAACTATTCTGTGATCGAATTGCTGGTGGTAACTTTCCGGCCTACATCATTCAACAGCGAGTGTAAGATCATTGACAATTATCATGTTTGAAACAGTAAGCGTTGTTGCCTTTGGATCAAGGCCACAAATCTCGAACAACATTGCACGCCAGTATGGTTACGCAGTGGTGGTGGAGCGGTTTGGCAGAAATTGCTGACCACCGGGTCCATTCACTCACTTGTGCTCCTGACTACCGACTAACGGAGGAAATACTCTGACGTTCGCTGATACTGACCTTGGTCTCACCATATGTACCCGTTGCGGATTGCTCTCTCCTTATCATAGTTGTGATCAAGATTTGAATCGAGTACCTACATGATTGTTCCTTCGCAATCCGATCCGGGGATGTATCCATGTCGATTATCCATGTTGAGGTGCACTCATTCGTCGGTATCAACTCTGGTACACTGGGTCCGACCCTAACCCACACTCGTCGTCATCTGTCAACTTGATGGATCTTGATCGCGGAAATTGGGTAGTACTTCACCACACAGTAGTGTATAAAAGAGATAGCTAAGGCAAGTTGACAGAAGCAGCTCACCCTCCATGTACATTACTGAATATTAAAGAGTGTCAAGTCAATGCGTATTGCTAGATACAGTACTGTGGTCTGTCCAGATGCAATAGTTCTACATCGCTCTTAATTTTTTACGTATTTGCGAGCCTTTTCCTGGCCCTTGCTCATCCTCACCTGCTTTAGCTTTTCTTTATTGCAGATACTTAAGATGATAACGACATCCCACAGAAGCGGACGTTTGTAGCACTTTCAGTTTTGCTGTATTAAGATTTGCAAGCTAGTGTTGAATCAAACTGAGATTTGTTGCTACTGACGTCATGGCCACTAACAATGCTTTATCAAAAAACCCTTCAGTCGCACCTAACAGTTCTGTTTTTCAGCTACCTGCGCTACCATTACAAACTAGTTTGCCTCATCCTGCTGCATTCAGAGCTAATTAAATTTCCGATTCGGATAGTATCGTGAAGTCACAGTATCTCGCCACACTGGCGGACAGTCTAACGTGGTGCATTAGGCTGTTAATGCGCTTGGTCCGCCCGAGGATGACCCACCTGCATTGCCCTCCAAAGCAGAAGCTCTACTGGGGCGAACCCCTCTGACAAGGTTGGAAAAGTGTCGTCGGATTTGAGGTTGGCGAAGGATATCCTGTATTCGAGTAGAAATGCATCGCTAAATTTTCAGTATTCGTGGAGAACCCCAAAGCGCCTAAGAAGCCAATATCTCTATCTGATGACCCCTCCATCTACCTTCATCAAACCAAAAACGACGCCCAGGCGATATGTCGAGCTAACGCCCAATAACTTCCTCGACACGCTACAATAGTGCTGGAAACTGCTGACACCAGGTGATATACGGCAATAGGCGACTTTATCTTGAAGCTTTCCTCTACATGCAACGGACCGCACAACCAGAGCAATTTCACCACAGCACGTCGTATTGAGCGGGCTCGCGTGCAGATAATTGCTTACGAGGCGGCCCATGTGGTGCGGTTTGGAGCAATCACATCTCACCATCGCGATGGTAGAAGGCCTGAAAAAATCAGCACCATTTGAAGTCCTGGAAGACAACACTACCGCGCATGTTATGGCGTTGGACAGGCAGCAAGAGGCCCTGCAGCAGCAACCGGATATTGAAGACGAGACACCAGCGACAGCGGTAATTTAAATGAAGATGAGTGGTCTATTGATGCCACTCGAAATTAACATTCTCTCTCCGCCTTCGTGACCACGATATTTTTATCGAGGGATCTACCACGAGTTCACCCTGACACAGCCAACAAACGCCATCATGGGCGATGATGACCGCGCTGAGATATGTACACGGACTAGTTGGAGGCAATGTGGTTGCATTAGAAAGACAAAGGACAGTGTATTTCGGGTAGTTACTCGATGTCAGCACTTGTTCGCATCAGCTCATCAAACGTTTGGTGTCTAATCTGCCGGCTCGGTCCGTACACATAGCAGCGATGCACCGTGTGCTTAAGTGCGCATCGGAAGCAACGATATGAGCGTGCGTGTATGCGTAAGCTTTGTTGGTGTGGAAAGGATTGCACTCAAGGACAGCTAGAGAGGGTTCGTGACTGAGGCTTGCTAGTCTGCATAAGAGAGAGAAGGGGGTAGGTTGAATTAAGTGTGTTCTTTAGCTACACTACCATCAAAACTGTGGAAGTATGCATCTCGCTATTTGAAGTTCCAAGCCGTCTGTGCCTTCCAGTAAAAATGTTATGCATCAACATCGTGGCCGCATCAACGAAAAGTAACCATCGTGGAATTCAGTTTTGGGGGCGTCTCGGAATGTATTTTGACC
>PCFV01000126.1:0-59552 GCA_002812785.1 Phytophthora litchii | reverse complement strand
GGCTCTAACTCTGTCGCTTTTGAATCTCGATGGCTTGATGCTCTCTTCACATCAGAAAGTACTTTGCACAAGCTATACCTGCGTGGAATTAGCAGCTCCTCGATCACAATCAGGGAACCGATTGACGGTACTCGGGCGTGGTCACTATGGACACCTCATTAAAAGTCCTGGCCACCTTGGTTTCCTGATCTTCAGCAGGGAACGCATTTTCCTGTCTAGTTCGGTGGTACCCCGCACTCCGAAAACCGATCGTGTCCTGTCGTATCAATTTTGAAGATGCGGTCTGACTCCCGGTTGTCTCGACTGAATTTTCAAGTTGAGCTCTTGGGTAGGTCGCCAATGGGCTGCGTGGACTTCTTGGCCAAATGTGTTAGCGCGCTGCTGCTGATCACCATCAACATCTTCTTGGCATTGGGCAGTGGCCTCGTGCTCTATGTGGCGGTATTCGTGCGTCATACAGGCTGGGTGCATGTCATCGCAGCCTACTGGGCTCCCATCAACGGACTCGCCACCACGCTCATCTGCGTGGCGGGTGTGATCATGGGCATGGCTGCATTGGGAACTGTAGCTGCGCTATGTCGCTGGCGAGCAGGACTCTGCTACTACATGGTCTTCGTGGTGTTTGTGTTGGTGCTGTTCCTGTTCGTGGGCGTCTGTTCCTTCCTGCTCTGGAGCATGTTCTCCAGTTGGGAGGACGACACATACCCGGCCAGCAGCAACGAGGCAGAAATTAAAGGCGAATTCGACCAGGTATATTGCTACGCCCAGAGTGTATACATCTGCAATGAAGACTCGGTCTCTGATGCACTCAACATGTTTGCTCCCAACCTGAACTCGACCATCACCGACTTGGTTGAGAACGTGACAGGCGTGAACACGCTCTGCGACGACTATTTGAGTGACTATGAAGAACTTGCAGATGTGTGCGACAGATGTGATAAAGCGCGTGAGTTCAAGCACTACTCATCCGTCCTCGAGTGGAGTCGCAATGAGTGCGAGCCGGATTCGAAAACTCTGTGGTGGTGCCGAGACTTGATTCTTGCAAACTCGTCTAACAGCACAACGGCGACAACAGCACCGTACTCACATTGTCGAAGCGCATTTCTAGACCTTGCCAGCAATTATTCGCTCTACCTGGCGATAGGAAGCGTTATCGTCGTCATCGGGTCCGTAGCCGTGATAATTATGTCGTGTTACCTGCGACGACGGGACATGTACGACGTCTACGAGGCGTTTTAGTGATAGAATAACGAGAAATATTGTGCAAAGTAGATAAGGGAACGGTAAAAATGCTGAACTGTTGGCGCGTTGGTGGCTGTTGATGGATTGCAATGCCATCACCCACGACAGCCTTTCTGGTCAGTGATGGCACGTGCGATACTGAGGCATTTCGTCTTTATTCCTCTAGTGCGCAACCAGAACGACCTGCTGAAGTCAACATGGGACTCTGTTCTTGCGTCACCAAGTGTATCAGCGAGCTGATCCTGATTGGTATCAATTGTATCCTGGCACTAGGAGGCGCATTGGTGCTTTACGTCGGAATTTACCTTCGACACACGGGCTGGGTGGATGTGATCCAAGGATATTGGTCTCCGATTGACGACGTCGTCACAGCACTTATCGTCATCGGTGCTGTTATCATTGGGTTAGCCATTTTGGGCTCCATCGCTGCATTATGTCGTTGGCGCTTCGGACTGTGCCTCTACGCAAGTGTAGTGTTGCTTATTTTCATCTTGTTCGTGATAGTCGCAGTGGCAGCCTTCCTGCTACGGCATCGCGCCAGCGACTGGGAAGACTCGACATACCCAGCCAGCAACGACGAGGAATCCGTGAAAGAAGATTTTGACCAAGTGTACTGTTATGCACAAGGCGAGTACATCTGCAACCAAGCCTTGTTATGCATAAGGCGAGTACATCTGCAACCAAGCCTCGGTCTCATTGCATCGCTTTTCGAGAACATGACTGGAGGCGTCAATACTCTGTGTGACGACTACTTAAGTGACTACGACGAGCTCTCGAGTGTTTGCGACGGATGTGACCAAGCACGGCAATTCAAAGATTTCTCGTCAGTGGTGGACTGGGCTAACGACAAGTGCCCAAGGACAGCAGATACTTTGGTGTTTTGTGGGGTCCTACTGGCTACAGGAGATACCAACAGTTCCTCAGGAACCGCCCCGTATACTGAATGCCGCACGGAGTTCCTGAATCTCGTGGAAAAGTATGCGCTTTGGCTCGGCGTGACTGTGCTCGACATTCGCGGCACCAGCAGGTGTTACCTTCGTTTGGTAACGATCTAGAACCGACCGTATGCTGAATGTGTTTGTGGCAAAGCTGAGCGTCGGTCGCGGTGCCGCAAGATACAGGCAAAGGTGATTACCATGAGCGCACCAGCGCAGACGAACGATGTCAACCTAGCAAGCCATCGAACATGATTTTTCACTGCGAACTTGGCCCAGAGGTTGCAGTCCGGAGCACCCAAGTGTTTTAATTCTCTACGCCATCGTAATGATGGCAACAAGGTGAAGCGCTGTAGGAATGGCGAACAGATCAAAGGTTCCCAAAATCCGGCCAATTTTCGTGCTATCCCTTAGATATTATAACGAACTTAAGTGAGAGCTTCGACAACTGCCATTCACCTCCTTTATGTATGTGAGTCACCCCTAGCAATTGATTGTGAACTTGTCGCGTAGTTTCTTGAGAGGGTCAGCATATCATTCTTCAATTTGCACGTCAAGCAGCAATGGGATTGGGGAAATGTGCTACACAACTCATATTGATCGCCATTAACTGCGTATTGGCGCTTGGAGGTGCTTTAGTGTTGTATGTGGGGATCTACATTCGTCATACTGGCTGGGTGGACGTAATTCAGGGATACTGGTCCAACATCGACGACGCAGTAACGGCACTTATCGTGGTCGGTGGTGTGATCATCGGACTGGCAGTATTGGGCTCCATTGCAGCGCTCTGTCGCTGGAAATTCGGGCTTTGCACGTACTCGATCGTTGTGCTGCTATTCTTGATTTTATTCGCGGTGGTGGCGATCGCTGCCTTCGTTTTGATGGCCAAAGCGGATGACTGGAGTGACAAGCTGTACCCAGCTGAGAGCGCCGAGGAGACCGTGAAAATCGACTTTGATCAAGTGTATTGCTATGCACAAGGAGAATATATCTGCAACGAGGCATCAGTTGCAGAAGCGCTGACCATGTTTGCTCCTAACCTCAATACGGCGACTGTGGCACTGTTCGAGAACGTGACAGGCGGCGTGAACACTTTGTGCGACGACTATCTTAGCGACTACAGCCAGCTTGAGAGTCTTTGCAACGGATGCGACACAGCGCGCGAGTTTGAGAACTACACGAAGGTTTTTGACTGGGCAAATGATAAATGTCCCCGGACGAACGAGACGTTGGTGTATTGCGGAGAGTTCCTGGCTACTGGATCGTTGTCGAACATCACCGTTGGTACCGCGCCTTATACACAGTGCCGCACCGAATTCTTAGACCTCGTGGAGGATTACTCGCTGTATATGGGCATCGGTAGTGTGCTCGTGTGCTTCGGTGCACTCATGATCATTATTTTCGCGTGCTGTATACGCCGTCGCCAACAGCTCGGCCGTCACGACACCGAACTGGTCGATGACCCGCTCACCCCATCGATGGACCAGCCACGATACCACTACTCCAAGGCGTAGAACACCTTGAAATCAACAAACTATTGTAGGATAGTACAGCACGTACTCATTTTAATTCAGCAGCATGTATCCCGATGTTTCCTTGCGTGTCAAATTGAGGTGACAGGTTCAGCTTCTGCTTGGATTTTCTTGACAACAGTTGCACCACGCCGGTCAAGTCGATTCCAGAACGGTTGCCTGATCGCAACTACTGTCAGCTCCGTTGCATTTTGTGATGCTCGGTGAGCCGGTGACTATCTGTATAAACAACCGTGTGGTGAAGTGGAAAGCCAAACCGACTTTATTGTCGCTGCTCGCTAGAATGAAATTTACTGAACAACGTGGCGCGGCTATTGAGTTACGCTGCACGAAATCCTCGAGCTTAACTTTGAACCAAGTCTGGAAGTGAGCACTTCCAGCGGACTTGTGAGCATCGTACTGATGCAAATTCTTCGACGCATACCGGTAGTGATTGGAAATCGGCTTGTTCAAGCAGCCAAGCAGTCAATGTAGTAGGCACTATCAGTTGTCGTCTGATTCTCCGCCCATGTCATTCAGTGACGTATTCGTACGTCTTTTCTTCTTCATTCTGTATTTTTCTTGAGCAATACGGCGTTTTCTCTTGATCTCTTCCCCGATGCTCAGAAGCCTATGCTGAACCTGCCTGTAGTACTTTGCATCAGTCTCTTCACACAAAGGCTGATAAGAAATGTGATGATTTGTCAAACCAACACAAAGCCGAAAAATGTCGTCATACAGCTCTTCCCCCCACGTGTACTTCTCAGAGCACACACGCCACAGCATGGACACTCGACCAAAAAAATTGTCAACTATCACTCGATCGTTTGAAATTCGATTATTGTTGGCTTTGTCAAATGGAGTCAGGTTCGCTCCCTTCTTGGGATGAATGCACCGCAATTGTCTGGAAAGGCCTTGATACTCCTTATCAGCAAGTATCGCCCACTGGTCAGGATACTCGTCGAGCAGTAGTCCACCATCGGAAAAATCTTTGTCACTGTCGAGTTTCTTCATCATGCGCTGATGAAAAGCAATGTTGTTTTTAAACATTGTAATGTGTGCCGTGCTGCCTCGAGCATGATCCGTACAGTTAACTGCAAAGCCTCGGGGACTGACCGAGACTTCTACTTTGAAGCCGTACAAATGATGGTTCTCACTAAAATAGCTCTTGTTGTCTTGAATTGAGCCGCCAGGTCGGTACGTCTGCTGAAATGTCACGTCAACCGCGTACAGGGCGCTTTCAAAATTAGGGAACACGTGTCCAGAAGTACGAAGTGCCGGCATCCGAACATCTTGTTCGCGCTGCACAACTTCTCTGTCGTAGACCTCGGTCGAAATCAAGCGTATAAATTTCGTCACCACTTCAGAAAACGTAGATGTGTGCAACTGGAACATGTTTGCCAACATTTCCCACGTGCCTGCGTGCTTCAGCGTCGTGGCAGTCATGAAAAATGCGTCCTTCGGGCGTATCTGCGAGCGCCGACCTCGGCCACCAGTGTAGCGTTGTATCACGTGCGGACGGATCGACAACCAGAGCGCATTGAACTGCGCAACCGAGAAATTGGTCATTTGCTGGATAGAATCAGTGTTGAGCCTCTCTCCCTCTGTCAAATACCGGTCGAAATGAGGCGACGTCGATCCATTGTCGTCGTCGTCGTGAGGACTTGTTTGTGGATATTGACGCAATTCTACATCTCGTTCAATTTCTCGGTCTCTAAGCATGTTTAGAATGCTGCCTACATCACCAGGCGGGGGTGCTCGTGTCCCTGGAGAAGCTCCTCGCATTGCTTGACTTGTCTTGCCTGTACGAGTCAGAGAGATGAAGTCAATTGGAATATGAGCAGCCAAAACACTGACTCCACCGCTAATTCGGGAAAGAGGGGGATAGATAAGATGTGTGGTAGTGGTGAGAGTTTGTTTGACCTTCGACGAGTTCACATATTATTCGGGGAACACCTGGCGGGATAGGATCAACCATCTGACCTTTCATCAGGTCGTGAGTAGATCTAATACCGCATCAATAGCGTTGGTAGTGTGTGTGATGCTACTATTGCTAACTGCAATAAATGACGTCGAAATTGACTTTGAATTTACCGAAGAAAGCAGCGACGCGTATGAGTTTACGAAAGAGAAGGAACTCTTGATTAAATAGTTTCACTTAATGCAAGGAGAAGTTCCGACATTGGCACGGTGCCTGAAGCCAAGAGAGCCACAATCTGTCAGATTATTGCGATCGCAACAGATAACAGGGAACTTACCAGTGCACTGTCTATCGTGAATACCAAACAGAGCGGTGATCTACAGTTGAAACCAGAAAACAGCACGTAAATCTTACAAATTATTCGTCCAGAATATCGATGCAGGTTTTACCTGATCGTCAGTGAAGACACATGCAAGTTCTCGCAGTGCTTCTTTTAGTTCTGCTTTCGTCATATATCCGTGGTCTAACAAAGCATCAAGACAATGTCAGTCCTTTGTAAAAACAGTCGTTCGAATACAACGTACTGGTCCGTTCGTGCTTTTCAAAACTGCGCTTCACTGCTTGCAGCAGCTCTGTGCGCATCACGTATCTACGCGATATTGTCTGTGCAGCGGTGCTCCATAGCCGACGTGTCGCCTGCTCTCCCCCGATGCGATGTATCGCCTGCCGATATTTTGCATGCAAAACTGGATTGGTAAGTATTTGGGCCTTGCTTGTTCGGTTATTGCCGATGTGTTGCTCCTGGGTTTGATTCTTCGATTGGAGAACGCGATCTCTAGCACGGGCGTCAATTGGCTGGTAGTTTGCTGTGCTTGCCAAACTATTATTTGTTGGTTCGCTAACTTCGCGAGTGCAGGGGGTATGTGTCTTTGTGGCATTTTGCACAGGCGGTGAAGTAAAATTACCATACCCACTAGCATCATCGAACTTATCATAGCCAGATCGAGTTGACATGCCTTTGGGAGGTGCGGCAAATGCACCATACCCGCTAGCATTCTCGAAAGCTCCGTAACCCGATTGTGGCGACATGCCGTTATTACCACTAGGTGCCGATGGAGCAGCAAAGTTTCCGTAGCCGCTAGCATTGTCGAATTCACCATAACCTGATCGAGGTGACATCTCTGGCGGAGCAGCAAAAGCACCATAACCGCTGGCATTTTCAAATTCACCGTAACCAGACCGAGTCGACAATTCACCACGAGGTGGCGCTGCAAACGCTCCATACCCACTGTCATTGTCAAATGCACCATAACCTGATCGAGGTGACATGTTTGCGTTAGCTGGTGGAGCTGCAAATGCTCCATATCCGCTTGCATTCTCGAAAGCTCCGTATCCTGATCGTGGTGACATGTCATTACGACCACCAGGTGCTGGTGAGGCAGCAAAGTTTCCGTAGCCGCTAGCATTATCGAATTGACCATACCCTGATCGTGGAGACATCCCGACCGCTTTCGATGCACCCAATGGTTTAGGCTGAGGAGCATTATCTTCAACAAATCGAACCTGTCGTGGCTGATCGTTTAGAGCACGAGTTTTTGCTCTTGAAAGTACGGGTTCAGGTGGTCTTGACGCGACAGCGAAACCCTGCGTAAATGTCGTGCCGATACAGTCTTCATCACGACGACGGTGACCTCGATACCCAAGAATTGGCGGGTTTTTCTTCTTGGGCATCAAGTCAAGTTCGTCGTCTGCAGGAGTGTACGGCACGCAGCCCGTGTAAGCATGTTCCGGTCGAGCAACCTTCTTCATGGTACGTTTCTCCTGAATACTTGCCATTTGGTTGGTTGTTGCAGCGTTGGCGCGATTCGCAACTCTACATGCCTTGCTATCATTGTTTGTACGTTGATCAAACATCCTGCTTTGGCAAGTGTAGTTGTGTCTACAACTTGACCCTCGTATATATAGGAAAGGAATTAGTGAGACAATGGATTGTGCGATGCAGCAGCATGAAACGAAGAAGTCGAGAACCTTTTTATTAGTTGGGAAGTATTATATGCAGATATTGCGAGTCGACTTACTCTTATGCATGCTGCTGATGCCACCGTAAATTCCTCCTGACTTACTCGCAAGCAAGCTTGGAGTCAAAGCTGCTGAGTGTGATGGCGAAAGCTTGGAGGGGGCAAAGTGGCCACCGGAAATCCATTGTGAAGAGGTCCTTGCCAACACGGCCGAATTGAAGCACCACAGTCTCCTGATCCTCAGGCGTAACGAGCTGGAAGTTCTTGACAGAGGCCATGGTCACGCGGCCATTAAAGTTGAGTACGTATGCGCACACTTGGTCGTTCCAGCGCGGCGGTTTGTTGATAAGGTACGTGAGGTTCGTGTGATCTTGCTCTTTGCACTTGTTGACCATTTCGTCTTCCTTGGTTAATGGTCTCCAGACTACGCGTGTGCCGTCCTCACGCACACGGGGCACACAAACCTTCATTTTCCTCGGGCCACGGTGACCCAAGACGTTGGCCGCATACATAGCAATACCCAGCTCCTGGCGAATACCAGCAGGGTTGCTGGTGATAGTCTGCTGGTCGGCATCTTTCGGGTTCGAACCGTGATCGTAGATCGTGAATTCCGTGCCCAGGAAGTTGGCACGCAACTTGCCCACGTAATTGTCACTACCACGACGAAGCAAATCTCCGCGCTGTAATGAGATGAGGTAGTTGCTCGTGCGGTTCTTCGGACGCTTTTTTGCCGTGAGCAAGAAGCGATCGCCCTCTTTCATGTACAAGCAGTACTCTGGGAACACTTTGTTTGCACCAGATTTGTTGCGCTCGATGTAGCACTCCACCACATCGTATGCTTTGGGAATAGGGCGCAAAATGAAAGCACGCATGTCCGTGATGTCAAGTTTTGGCTTTCGCACACTTGCGGCAGCAGCAGGGCGACCCTTTTCACCGTCACGTCCGTTTGAAGACGGATCGTAGGAAGTGGCTGCGTTACGATTGCGGTCGTCGTCCGACGAAGCATCCGATGCCGACCTGGATGGCGATCGGGACCTAGACCGAGACCTCGAGCGAGATCGAGATCGGGAATGAGAACGTCCTCGTGCACTCGCCTGTGTTCCAAGCACAAAATAATTAGTGCACGTTCTACTTGGCCGAAATGTTTGACATAACTTACATTTCGCGTAAATCCTCCACGACCACCAGAGCCACTACGACGGTCATCCTCATCCTCATCATGCCCGCCACGCCCACTGGCCATCCAATTACAATTGTTAGAACAAGAGCGTGCTCACGCTGAATACGGTGCATACCTGCCACGTTTGGTAGTCCTGGGTGGCGGGTCATCATAGTCCTTGCCACGACGCGATCCGCTGCGAGCATCTTTGGGAGTTCGAGAACGATCACGATCTGAGTCACTGTCGCTACGATCCCGGTCACGTCCACGGCCACGATCGCGGTCATCGCGAGAATAGCCGCGATCTCCACGGCCACCTCGGTCACGATCGAGATCACGATCACGACTGCCACCTCGATCGCGTTCACGATCACGATCGTAGTCGCGATCCCGGTCACGGCGGTCCCAGTCACGAGAGCCACCAGAACGACTTGGACGTCGGTCATCGTCATCATCATCGTCGTCATTGCGGCTACGACGAGAGTACCCTTGACCACCAGTGCTTCCACGGCTATTGACATTTTGCCGTGAAGACCCAGTACGACGCACTCCTGGTCGCGAGTCTTCATCTAGCTCGTCGTCATCTCGACCAAAGCGTCTAGCAAAGTCAAAAGAACGAGGTGTCAGTAAGGATTAGTAGCGAGTACGATCGCAACTCCAGCGCAACATACGATGGTCTCTCGTCGACATCCATCGACCGAGGGGCCGAGTATTGCTTGGGAAGTGTCGTTCGCACAACACCTGCCGATGAAACCAAAGAGTGTTAGGTATCTCCTCAACAACGTTAGATCAAGAGATAAGTGGTCTCACCGCCCCCCATGCGCTCCTGAAGTTTCTTTTTCTGCAATTCACGCTGTTGTTGGATGACGCTGGAGCGCGCACCCGAGAGGTATTCTGCGCCTCCAACCTCCCCTTCCAAGTCGTCATCTTTGAGGGAGTTCGGGTGTGCACTTCCAGTGTTGCGGTCGTCCAACGTGAGCACTTCCACCGCGTCCGATACATCGTCACGACCTCCTCCCTTGCGTCCCCTTGCTCCACCCCTGGAAGGAGCTTCGTCGTCGAACGACGACCCGTTCATGAACATTGTGCTTCACTACTCAATTCACCACCTCGTCTCCTTAAGGCGAAAGCTCAACTAGCCACCAACGGACGGAGTCCACTCGAACGTTGGAAAAATGCAACCGCCCAGTAGAATTCATACGACAACATCACCGACAATCGATTCCTATTCCTGGCATCGTATTCGTTTCTTGGGCGTTGGAGGTCTTTACCCGACAATAGCGAGTTCCATCACTTCAACATGCTCATGGTCCATCATTTAGTTATCGTTTTAGCCACTCGTGAACGATGTCAAAAAGCTACCGCAAAATTCGCATCAGCAAAACGACAGTACATTTTTCTGAAACCGGTATATATACGGTATCGCCACCGGTCTGGTGGCTCAACGTCGTCAAAATCCGAGCTAGGACCATGTACTCGCGCGAGAAGCTGGAGCGGCTGCTACGCCAGGCCAAAGTGACGACGCAGAGCATCCAGACCGTGTCGCAGTGGATGCTCACGTACCGCCAGAACTTGCCGGAGATGGTGACGCTCTGGCGCGACTTGATCCGTGAGGGAGAAGCCGAGCACCAGATCGTGTATCTCTATGTGGCCAACGACGCGATGCAAGTGGGCGTACGCAAGTTCGGGCGTCATATTGCTGCGGCATTTGAAGAACAACTGGTGGATATTGTGCAGTACGTGATGCGCGACGGGGAGGAGAAGGTCAAACGCTGTGCCATCAAGATCGTGGGCATCTGGAAGGAGCGAGGTGTGGTCACAGCGCCCCTGTTGGCTATGTTGGAGAACGTGTGTGCCGGCAAGCCACCAGTGTACGGAAATAATCAGGTTAGCACTGGAAAGAGCAGAAAATTCTAATGGTTATATGTTTTTCTATGCAGGGAGAAGGTTCTTCAAGCCGATGGGAAGGAAGAAGAGAAGATCAAGTTGTTGCAAGAAATGACGAGTGATGCAGCGGTGGAGCGAGTGCTGGAGGATATGCCAGAGGTGGTTGAAGCTAATGCAACGACGCAGTTGACTACGCATCTGCAGGACCTCGTCAATGCCACCATCAGCGCTGATATGCTGAGTGATAGAATGTTCCAGTTGGAATCGAGCATTAGTGTCTTCCATCAGGCATGCGGAGAACAGGATGAAGAAGAGGATGATGAGGTTATCGTTGTTGGAGAGGAAAACGACAGGTCGTTCCCGTCTGTGGGAGGTCTCGCCTGGAGCAAAATGGACCAGCAAGTGTACGACCTGGATCTTGATAACAGCCGTGGACATGTGGAGCAGTACCGCAAGAATCTTACAGACCAAGCTGGAAAGCGTGAGGCACTGATCGAGGAGTTACGAGGTCTGGAGAAAATCGATTTGTTCTCGCTCCCTCCAGGTTCGACGATGGAAGTGGAAGCAGGCCAGCAGGAACGAGCACTGGAGAGACTCTACAGCGTTGCTTGTGAAGCTGAGGCGCTGGAAATGAAGCAACTGGAGGAACAACGCGCTGAGTTCCATGCGAGACAAGCGTCCATCGCTGCGTCCGCATCGGATCCGTTATATTCAGGGTACCAGCCGATCGAGGACTCTTATCAACCCACTACCCCGACGGCGTCGAGTCGTGGACGAAGTGATAGCGGAAACAGTCATTTAGGCTATCGGAGGTCTTCATACCAGTATGACCAGCCCCGTCGATCATCACCAACGCTTCGCCGCCATAATAGCGCTTCAGCTGCGGGCTTTATGGACGATCGGCACAGCAATGATCACCACCACTACGACGGACATAACGATCGCTACGGCGGACAAAACGATCGCTACAGTGGCTCAAACGATCGTTATGGTATGGACTCCCCTTCTATTAGCAAGAGGGCAAAGCTGCACCACTCGCACAGCCTGGAGTCACAGAATGTGCAATGGCAGGAAGTTTCTCGATACTCGCCACCTCGAGGTGGGATTCCGCCGAACCCGTATGCTGCCGTGGAGAGGGAACAACCGTCGTATTCTCCTCGAGAAAATCGCTATTCGCCTAGGGACCACTACCAGGCACCGCCACCGCGCCAGGGACGCCGCACTCGATGGGACTCGATGCCTGAAGAGCGCTACAACAATCACTATGATGACCGGCGATGGTGACTCAGTATTACATACTTCTCCTTCCTAACAATATTATTATTATCAGTATTGCCGCCAAGCCGGCAAGCGCTGCGTAGCGCAAAGTTTAGCAAAAACAACAACGCTAGCTTTACCTTGTAGGCTACGCCGCTGCTTCGCCCACCAGTGCAGTACTCCTTTTGGTATTAGATTGGAAAGAGACAACGTCGATGTATGTCCATCGCATTGGACATTGCCACTACAGAGAAACAAAGAAACATGTCTTCCATATGAACACCAAATCATATATTTCGTGCTCCAGTTGATGCACCTTGGATGTAGCCATCCAAATTTCTCGTCTTATCTGCTTCAGATCGCTCCAGTAGAATAACCTGCCTTGTGTTGATCATCAGATACCCCAAAGCTTACAGTTCCACGATGTCTCCTTCCACCTCGACCAGTTCTTGCCGAGGGGGTGGAAGAGCTGAACGAAGTGGCATTGACCGTGCCAGCATGGGTTGTTCTTGCTCTTTTCCGGAACTGTTTGAACTAGATGATAGGTCCAACGATGAAAACGGTTCCTCCTTCCAGCCTTGCACATATAACTCTTTCTGCGTTGTGGCATGACCTTCACTGACAGATAATTCTGTCGCTGGTTTCCCCGTTTTCACCTTCTCCTCTGCCGGTGATGATTGTGCTAGAGTCTTGGACTCTGCTGGACGTTCCTGAATTTGAAAAGCATCAGGTTTTTCCTCAGTTTCATCGCCGGGCACTTCACTATCATCCAGTTGTTGGAGGCTTGTAGACAGCTCACTCGCATCACTAATTGTTGAAGAATGACGAGGCGAATTCACGACACCTTGACCAGCAGCGATCAACCGACCGACTGGAGCTTCTCGAGCTTCTTCTTGACGACGTGTAGCTTCATTCTCCTCTTGTCCACCGCGCTTTCCTCCGAAGAATCCCATAAACGAGCTTGAGATGGACGACGCCAGCCGCGTCATGTGAAAATTCGTCACTTCACCGACCGAAGGGGACGCAAAGTACGTGTGACACGAGCCACATCGCAGACACGCCGTAGCAGGCGGCACATAACATACCACCATACATCCAGGACACTTGACATGGATGTTCACACCCATGTCTCGTGCAAGAAAATTGGTACTATCTCTCAAGTCCGTGCTGATCTTGTCCAAAGTGGAGCGAATAGTGTAATCACATTGCACGCACGTAAGGTTCCCTCCATCGTTTAGAAATCCACATCTAGAGCAGAAAATTTGAGCCGGTGCCGCAGTTGTCACCAACGAATAGAACGGAAGTCGGCACTGTGAGCACTCCTTCGCAGCTCGTCGATTCTCCGTGCCACTGTCCAACAAAGACGCCACATTAATCATCAAATAGAAGTAAAACCACTAAAAGCTTCATCATCTCACCATCCACCGCACTTCCAGCTCCCATCCGCCTGTACATCGTGCGTCGGAGGCTTCATCTCCGCTCTGTAGGTCACCCACATCACAAATATTTGAGAACTAACTTGAATTTTCAGCTTTCAACTCTCCACTCACCCACACATTCCACAGGACGATACATCGGGAGCGTTTAAGAACGTACTGTATCAATAGAAACACCGTAATAAGTGTCACTACATGCGTTCAAACAAAAGAAATTGTCATGAACTGTCGTACCACGTCGCACAGGCCACTTGAATGTCCTTCCCGCCTGCTACCGTCTTGTGCTCAAGCGCACTGCATCACAGTCACCGTTTAACGTTAATATCACGTCCACAAGAGCGTCAAAAGAGCAAGAACACACGTACACGCGCTGGCTGTTCTCCATGCCAACGTAATTCTCTTGTCTGAGTACAAACTATGAGGATGTCATTACATTACCTCGGTATAGTGACTTCAACTATTACGATGTCATTACGTTACCTCATGTTAGTGACTGCAACCACTTCAACATTGCGACCTTTTAGTGTCGGATTCGCATTGACTGATGCCGCCCAAGAAGCTGCCGTCCAAGCTGACGGCGCAAGGTTCGGTATTGAACCCGCTTCCTACAGCTCGCAATTATCGCCAAACGGTTGCACCGCCAGATTTACCGCCAAATGAGACGATTCCACCACTTTGGACGCCGAATACGACTCCGACCCAAGTTTTTCCAGAATGGACAGATCCCGCAACTCTCCGTGCGTTAAACATTGACGTTGCAGGATATTGAGATGAAAATGAACTTTACGAATGATTTTTTCGTTTTGATAGCTGTGGAGCATTGGGGGACTGTGGAGGAACCTTTTGAAGACCCTTGGACACCTGCAAAGCTGCTAGTCCCATATGAGGTTTTGAAGTGTTGTGTTGATTGCATCTCACCATGGAGTAGTGTATAATTAACCATTATTTGTGTGTACTAAGGCTGTTAAAACCAAGGAAACAATCACGTGGAAGCGTCCGTGTCAATTCTTACCTGTCATTGTTGATGCACCGACCCATGCTACACCATCGCCACCAGTACCAGAGCCAAAAGCTGTAGGGAAGAAAGGAGCTGCTACGTCTGTGGCGAAGAAAGGGGAACCAGAATTGTCGAAAAAATTACCCCCGCCGAAACATGCACATGTACGATACCCACAGTGTAAATTCTCGGTTTATCTCTAACATTCGGTTTTGTTGCAATGAATTTCGTAGCTTTTCGTTGCGAGAAATGATAGAGCAAGTGGAGGAACGACCAGTTCATCTGCACTACCATCAATAGCAGCAACTGCAGCCGACTATCACCATGATGGCGCGTTGCATATTCCTCGAGACTTTCAACGACGATGGAGCGCCGAACAAACAGAAGCACTCCAGGCGTGGATCAGAGAGGAGGAACGCATTGAACGTGAACAACAATATCGTGAGCGGGTATACATGGGCTTCGAAGATGCCATCGCATATATTGTTAATGAAAGGCCCCGAGACCTCCTCGCAGAAGTGGACTTTGACGCGGACGATTTAGTGGACGATGGTGAAGACGAAGATGATGCAGTTGCAATTGACATGGGTGTAAGCAATTCAACGTCTCCGTGGGGTGTAATGCCACCTCCACGAATTGAAATTGCTCCAAACGCAATATACAAGCCAGAAATCCCCCATGGAGAAATCATTCACGCTGATATGGCATCTTATTTTCGACTTGTGGAGCATTTGTACAATTCAAGTGAAGATAGCACCAGCACCAGCATGGCGTTGCCTGGGCCATTTTTGTGGCAAGCCATTTACCCACAAGACAGCAGTGGTCAGCCTGTATATAACCCTGGAGGGAAGTACAGCGTGAAGTTATTTGTCTTTGGGAGGTGGCGTCGAGTGGATGTCGATGACAAGTTGCCGCTAGATGCCGATGGGAACGTCGTCTATCTGGCTAGTTCGATGAAAAGCGAGATTTGGCCATGCTTGTTGGTGAAAGCGCTGTGTACAGTGGCGTATTGGTTGCATCCAAATTCATCTGAAGAATTTCAAAGTAGCACCGACGGTATGTGCCAAAATATGGTTCAGATCATGTTGACACTTACCAGCTGGAAGGTATCGCGGTGGGAACCTGGAGCAAGTTTGAGTTTTAGCGAGAATGTCTTTCACCAACTGCTTCAGGTAGGCTGTTCTGATATTGCCTTGTGTATTTTTTGCTTTTAACAATCTTCTTGCTAAAATTTATGCAGTATGTGCCAAGTTCTGAAGAACCCGAAGAAGTTGAGGTAACGTTAGAAAGTGAATCCGGCGCGGCGGTGATCAAGATCCCGGATGAACTTGAAACTGCAATTCTACCTAAGGTAAGAATTATGGTCATAGGTTGCTCTTTGCTCTATGCTCACCAATTTCGTTTCAGCCTCGAGCTGTTATTTGTTATGCAGGTGTCAACAAAGTCGCCGACATGGTTTTTGGTGAAGTCGTGTTGGTGACCGATGTTGTAGGCGACACTGGGAATACTACCTTCAAAGTAACTCGACAAGGTTCATCAGCGACAATTTCCGAAGAATCAAACGGAGTTAGTGAGTTGATATTCCTGTTGGTTCACCCAGTACATCAATACTCCGACATCGTTGTTCGCGAATGGATCCCAAATCCAGAGCCTCCCGTGGAAGGTGTCGAAAATTTAAGCGCCATCCTCGTGCCATTTGAAACTCCGCGTGTACAGTTTGTTGTAGTAACAACCCGTGACACAGCTCTCGACGAATCTGCTGACATAAATCTTGTAGCCACCCTTACTCCTGTTCAGCTATCAGAGAAACCAGATCAATGTCTTGATAATTTGCACAAGTCGTCAGGGTTAATGGCCACCCACCTCGGTGTCGATCCTAATGGTAGTGTGATCCTGATTGAAGAAATTGAAAAGAAAATGACGAGGTCTTCATTACCTGCAGTCGTGACACTAAACTCGATGTTCTCAGGGTATATCAGAGTTTCACCTGTGGATAAAGGTAACATAGTTTATCGTGTTTACCCGCAAGCTACTCTACGATACGGCTACAGCATGCAAGTGGAGTCGGATCACAAAATAGCTTTCCAAGATGCTCCTACGTATTGGCGAAGTCTGACAGATCTTCACGTCACCGAGTGCGAAGGAACATATTCTACCATGTCACGTGAGACTTGGAATATTTTGTTCAAGTACAGCTTCACTCTCATTCCTCCGACTAACGAAAACACTGACGAAGGATTAGTATCACCCGAGCTGAGGGTTGATCTCCATCTTTCCGAAGAGCTGCTTGCAAGTTCTACACATATTTCCATTGTGAGTGACGCCACCGGAGAAATCAAGAAGTTCGGAACGCTTTGTACTAAGCTCATGCTTCCCGCTGCTTCAAATTCTGCGCCTACCGCGTACACGGTAATTGTCGACTGTGCTCCTGGGAATTTTCACGTCCGAGAGGGCAAGTGGAAACTCACTCTAGCTAGCGAATGGGATTTTACCAAGTCAACGATGCACCCGATGAAAATGACACGATTTGAGGGAGTCTACGAGCCGAACAAACCGTTGTTATGTTTCCGAGATGTAATCATGGCACCGAAGACGTCAATCTGGACCAGCTTTCAACTCCAGCTTTTGAGCGACGAAGCCATTGTAAACGACCTGGCAACGAAGTTGGAAGTCTTCGACCTTGCAACAGACCAGAACCCACTGCTCGATGTGATCAGTTCAAAGGGCGAAACTCGTTTACTACAGCTTCCGTTAGTCATCACAGCTGACAATGCTCAGCCATCCGTGGATGATAAGCGCGGATACATAATCCAAGGCAGCATTGACAAAAGCACCTGCATTGTACCATCCAACTTGCAGTCACTTCGGCCGTTCCGTAGTAACTTGAATCGTCCGCTACCGAAAGAAGTCACAACATCAGTAGATGAAAACGCAGTGTCTGCAGCACCGCTGCAGGGAGATACCAATTTAGTACTTCCAAGTGGCCTCAAGTGGAGACTCAACTGCTGGAGTTCAGAGGAAGTAAAATTACAGGAAGACAACACTAAAGAGCTCCAGTTCGAAGCCATTCGAGCTTCATGGGCAGAAAAAGCTGTCGATCGCAACACCAACGGAGCTGTGTCGCGACTGCTGTACCTTGGTAAACTGGATGAAGCCGAGGCCAGAATGAAACAAGATAATATGACAGACGAACAAATCGCAAAGGTGAGAAATCGCTACGAGGGGATTCGAGCAATCAAAGCGAAGGTCGCCTCGAAAACTGAAGGGATCAGTGAAGCATATCTCGAGGAAGTTACTACAAGCGAGGAAAAAGCCGTAACAGAAGAGGAACTCGCTCAAAGCAAACGTCTTTTGCTAGAACGGATTGGTGTCGTTGAAGCGGATAAAGACCAACGTCGTGTCGCTCGCGCACTTGCCAAAGAGGAACGTGCTAAGGAGCTGAAAGACATGATTCGATCTGTGATCGACAAACGTGGAGTTTTCCTCAAGAAGCAACAGGAACTCAAACGACAACTCGCAGCACTACAAACTCAATCTGCCTAGTGATTAAAAGGAAATTGATGATGTCAAACGACTCAAGCGGAGACTAGTCTTCTGAACATTCATCTGTGAGCTTCGTTATTTCCTCAACTTCCTCCTCAATTTTAATTCGTGAGGAGGCGCTCACTTTACTACGTCACTTGAGTTTTCCTATATGCAATGGGATCGTCCACACTCAATCGCTTGCGTATCGTCTTTTCACGTTTCGATCTTCCCCGTCCATCGTCGCTGCTGAAGAGTACTGGAACGCTAACAATTAGCGTTGAGCTACCCTGGATCTTTTCAATTTTCTTGTTTTTTGTTTTTGTTTACTGCATTTCGCATTTCGCATTTCGCATTTCGCGCACCCTCGTGCTTCAAAAGTTGTAATTTCATTTTCAATTTTCACTTGGTGCGGGTGTGCAATTTGCGCAGTTTGCAATTTCGTTGCGGCCCTTCTTCATTCATCTGACCTTGGACTTAGTCCATTTTTCATCCGCGTTGTGCGTCTTCATCTCGTCTTCAATCTTGTCTTCAACTTCAGTTTGCTCGGTCACTTCAATTTCTTCGTGACCATTCGTCTTGTCTTCACTTTCAATTCTGTCGGTCGTCCATTTTTTCTCGGTCGCCGTGCAGCCGATTCTCTTTATCGCTCGAGTCTCCATCCAGCTCGCGTCTTTAACATGTAATTCCACTTCGCGTATTTTGCCTCGTTACAAATACATTCCTCGAACCGCCCGACGATCCTTCCACCCTCTACTCCCTTCACTGCCACCTTCAGCAACACGTTCTAACCATGAGTCCAATTTTTACAATCTCATGACCAGCACGAGCTACCGACAGCAGTGATACAAGAAGTTAAGGATGGATCCCTAAAACGGTTCGGCCTTGGTCACCGTTCCACCTACCCGTCCATCGAATGATGCATTGGGAACAGGAACTGATCCAGAAAGCATCACCGAAGGCGTACCCGCGTAGTTGGCGAGGGCAGCCTGCTGTTCAGCTGCCTTCTTCCTCTCAGCTCGAGCTCTTGCTGCACTGGTGTTGGCATTGACTGTGATGACAGGAGGGGGAGTGGTGCTCACAGTTCCTGGCGGTTGTGCGGGATGGCGCTCGAAATAATGCTTAGTGCACATGTTGTCGATGCGACCTGTTTTGGAGCACTCAGGTATGATACACTTCTTATCAGCACCGTGAGTGACGCAATAGCCTGCACGACGATCGGTCTTATTGCAACCCTCGACCATGCAGCGACGACCACCACCGTGAGCACGGCACAACCCTCGGCCCTGAGAGCTTTTGGTGCAATTCGGAACTGTGCAGCGACTACCACCTCCATGCAATTTGCACAGCCCACGCGACTGAGCTGAATTATCACATCCCTCGTGTTGGCAGCGCTTGCCACCACCATGACTGATACAGAAACCTCCTCCTTGGTCACTCAGGCCGCAACCGGCAAACCCGCAACGACGTCCACCGCCATGGCCCTTGCATAGTCCCCGAGAACGAACTGTGCGATCGCAGCCCGGTACAGAGCAGTCTTTCAACTTCTTGTTTTTACGTACACGTCCGCCACTACTAGAACCCGATCGAGTAGATGTCGAGCTACGCTTGCCACTTAATGTCGCCGATCCCGTGCGAGTATCAACAATGCGTGTGTCAATTGGAGGCGGCCGCACCCCTCCCATGGAATTATTCACCTGCATGTTGTTGATTGTCGTAATTTGCGAGGAATTTGGCGACAGGGACACTGTGTTGTTACCAGTGTTAGCAGCAATGCTGTTGCTAATAGCACCACCACTATTCAAGGGTATCTCGCCTTGTCCTATCGAGACTTGTGATATCGCCGAAATTGTAGCACTTTCCGTTCCGAGACCATAACTAACTGTGGTTGTTTGTGGTAGGCTCGTGATAGTGTTCGATGCCTGACAGATACAACATATACATCGTAAATACACTTTTCAGTGGAACAAAGAGCAAGTTGTCTAAAAAAACAATCGTACCGTAGCGCATAGAGGACATGTTGTCAAACCTCCCCATGAGTGCAGGCATTGAGCGTGGAAGCGGTGGCCACAATGACTAGCAACTCTGTCGCTGTGTGTGCCACTGCACAAACCACACGTGTCTTCACCACTTGTGTTGGGCTGAGAAGAAGGTGGCGCTAAGGACGGCGGATACAACGCATTTGCATTGATTGATGCCGTCGCTGGGCCATCTGAAGACAAGCTCACCATCGACATGGACGTTGTTGAACTCGCGACATCTGGATACAGTGATGTTGGCTGTGTCAGTTCAAGTGACTTCCCTGCAGGCTGCTGCTGCATGTAAGGTAAGTGACTACCATTAGATGAAGCGCTAGTCGAGATGTCCACACCTCCGTCCTTCAACCTCGTCGTTAAGGAGGGACCGGAAGAACCTGGACTGAACTGGGGCATGCGCGACCCAGCACTAAACATGCCACTGACACCACTGTTCATACCTCGTCCCATACTGGAAGAAACACCAGTACCGTTAGCATCGAAGCTAGTTCCCATGGCGGCGCTAGGAGGCACCAAATCCAGCGGGTTGTGTTGCTGAGACGGTTCCTGAGAACGCTGCTGCTGCACCTGTTGTTGCTGCTGCGGAAAATACGCCTGACCACCGCCGTACACGTTCGAACGCTGGTACATCGGTTGTTGTTGTTGCGTACTGTTAGGAGTCGCTTTGATCTGAACCACGTTACCAGGACGCTCGACACCATGGACGTAGCCACCACTGGAGCTCAGGAACGAGTCGGTGGACACCACGCCGTACGGTTGCCTGAACTTGCGGTCTCCTGCGTCCTTGAGCCCAATATTTACAGGTTCATGGGGCATGGCATCAGGAGGTGCCTGTGGGTTCGTCGCCGAACTCACCAGCATGCCTAAGGGATTTGTCTCGCCAACTTGAGTGTAGCCGCCATGGTATTGCTGCTGCGTGGGTTGTTGCTGCTGCTGAGGTTGTTGTTGATGTTGGTAGTCTCCAGTATTGCCATAACTTTGTCCGTACGACGGAAAACCGTATGGTGTAGCGTATGACTGTTGTTGCTGTGTCGGATGTGAAGAGTATTGCTGACTAGGAGGTGCGTAGTCAAACTTGCCTCCGTTGTTGCCAACTGCTCTGTTGTCCGCGGGGCTCTTGAGATGCGAATAGTTCGCATGCGCGTAGGGTCCGGTATGGTAGTCGTTCACATGTTGCACCTGCTGTTGTGACTGGAACTTGGCCAAATTCACGCCTCGAGGAACTCCTTGAAAGCTGCGCACATGGCAAAAAGCGAAAACAATTAGTCACCACCCAATCCATTGCAGCCTTTGAGCAAAGAAGTGTGTGCACACGAGGCGGACGCCTGTCCCCCACTCCTCTTGAATGGTCCACTTCCCCTGTCCCCATTCGTTTTCAGCTGGTCGTATGTTGCCAATGCGGGACGGGGAGTCAAGGGTGAGGGGAAAGCGGAGCCATGTAGACGAAAAGCTTTAAAAGCTTTCGTTTGGAGGCCACCACAAAAGAGGAAGGGGGCAAAAGCGCGCTCGTGTCTCGCTTCAACTTGAAAGGCAAAAAGGAGGTTGTAGACATGATAACAGAGTTTGGTTTCCAACCTTTTAGTCCGGTCGATAGCGGTGACGTTAACGACGTTGGCGTTCATGGCGTTCGTGGAGAAGGCGTAGGGCGTGGCGAGACCACGCGATTGCGGCGGCTGGGGCGCGGAATGGCTGGGCGTGAGCTCATTCATCGGCGCTCAGTCGCTCCCGCTCGGGAGGCGTTCAACCTACGACGGACTCGTTCACAGAGGGGGAAGAGAGAGGAGGCTCGCGCACGCTGGTGCTTGGCTGCCGCTGCTGGCTGTTTTCTTGGCTGGCGTGGCGGCCACTTTGGCTCCGGCCGTGGGTGGGACTAATAGTTGGCGAGGATCGGCTCTGCGTCTGTGTGTCTGTGGGCTGTCTGCCGAGCGTCTCGGGTGGCCGGCGGGAGGGATCGGAAGTCTGCTGGCTTCTGGTCATTGATTGCCGTAAAAGCTGCGGTCGCTGGCCCGCTGCTGCCCAACCAGCGCGCGGACACCTCGCACCTAGACGAGAGAGAACGGTAGTGTCTGACTTTAGTGACTTTTGTGATACAGACAAGGTGATGGATCACATACTCAATAACTTAGCCGAATAAGATCCGCAAGCAGTCGAGGTCACTAACGTATTTTTCTCGGGAAAAAAGGCGCGAAGAAAAAGGTTCAGTTTCCGCTCGCCTTTTTAGGATGTTCGTGCGGCGAGCGTTGCTAGCAAAGCGAGTTTGCTCTGCCGTCGAAGCGCTCGTGGCCTTGAGGCTGGCGCCTATGCTCCATGCCGTCGTCCACCGGCGTTAACAAATTAGACTTGGCGTTATCCAACTTTCGCGCCAAGGGTAGTACCGCTCGAAGGCAGCCATGTACTCGTCTGCCCAAATGGCTGCATCCCTCAGGAGTACGCTTCTGCCTGACGACGCCCGTGACGTCCGTTTGCCGCACACGGGGCGCGCCCCATTGGCTTGTCTGCCTGGCGATGACGGTGAATACCCAGCATCGCCGAAGCGGGGTATCATGCCATTATTGCGTTGTTGCAAGGTAGCAGCTAGTGACCCAAGCAGATCCGATACCTTATACTCTTATTCGCTCCAAGTGTCGAGGCGAATAAGAATGTACGCGAGTGTTCACAGTATGAATGGTCCTTCTCCTCATCCTCTCCCGTTAGCAGCACCGAAATCCGATATATTTCGCCAGTCCTTCTCGCCGGGTCTCGTGCTGACTCAGCACTGATCTACAGGGAGGTTTAGGTGCCGCTGTGCTGCTGTAAATGAGTCTCCGGTCGGCTGCTTGACCGCCTTGACGTGTGTGGAGAGGCCGTCGCATCGCTTTTGCAGAGGAGGCTGCTCAGTGAGCACCGAGCACTCACGTGAGATTCTACTTTTGCGACTGCTGCGTTTGACGCCTAAAGCTCGACATTCGAATTACAGTAATGTTCGCCTAGCGAATTTCGAGCTTTGGTCATTACCACTGCTGCAGTGTGGCACGCTGTGGTACCGGCGCCGACATGGTGGCTGCGGTGCGAAGTGAGGGCGGACCAAGCAGTTATCGACCAGTGCTTCTTCTGCCGGCAAAGAGTGCACCGCTCGAAGACTGTCGACACAAGCGCCCGACAGCAAAAATGCGCGTGGCGAGCACCGAGATCAGACAAGGCGCGCAGCTCGAGTGCCAAACCTCGCTTAGCTGCCTATGTGTGATATGAACGAGAGCTTCCAGGTCTGGAGTGCGTCCAATGCAGCGAGCAGCTCCCCAGCATTTGCAGCGCGCTTTGGTAGCCATGAATCTTCCAGCCACTTCGCCCGCGAGATTTGCCTTGGGGGCACCGAAATATTTCCTGAATATGTGGTCCACTCTAAGCGCCCAAAATACGGATTGTTATTTTGGGCTTGTGTGGTTACCGTTGAATCCCGGCTAAATCCGCTCCACGATATCCACCAATGACCCTTGCCCACCTAACCGCAGAGTGGCGATAGCGCTCCCCAACATAAAAGCGCCCAAAATAGTCCTTCCGGATCAATTTATTGGTCAAAACGTAAAATTAGCCTCGTCTATGGATGTGACCTAGTGCTGGCTACATGGCCAAGATTCGCTCAGCACCAGCGCATTCGTCAAGCTTCGCCAAGAATCAGCTCCTGAAGAACCTCGTTATCTCCGTCGCCATGCCGCTGTCGTCCATCGTCTCCGCCGTGAGCAAGAACTCCACGAACGCAGGCACACTCGCCATCGTTCCGCTTGTGCTCGCGTCCGCCGGCATCACCAGCTACGCGCGCTACGCTGCGTCACACTCCCCCGCCGAGAGCAAGACCAGCCGCGACCTCGAGCACGAGCGGGAAGAGCAACTCCACCACCACGTGGCGCTCGCTTGGAAGGGTACCCGATAAGTGGACTGCAGTCGAGAGCGTATATATTATGTATATGCGCGGCCCCAGACGCAGCAGTGAAGACGAGCAAGCAGCGCTTCGGTCCGCGCAGTCTCCAGGAGTCTGGAGACGACGTATCTATTTTCTGAGATTCGCCTCGACATTAACTCAACCAGAGCCGAATGAATAATGCAACACCATGCCAAACAACCAAACGTGTGCGTTGAAAGTTGTTTTCTCTCATCTTGCGCTTAAAAATCGTCGACAAGTTGTCAATAGTCATGTCCGTTGTCCATTGTGCCTCGTCACATTTGCCGGTTCCGGTCCTTGGTGGTGCAACTTTGGCCAAAGTTGCTCCTCGTCCCGTCGTCATGCTGGCGCCGCGCAAGACGCTCTACTCGACGCCCCTGAGCGCCTTCCGCCGGGCGCTGGAGCTCGTGCACGTGGATGCCTCCGATGTCATCTACGACTTGGGTTGCGGCGATGGTCGTCTGCTGATCGAGGCTGCAAGCAGCTTCGGCGTACGTGCCGTGGGCGTCGAGATCGACCCGAAGCGGGCACAACAGGCGCGAGACGCAGCAGAGGCCAATGGTGTGGGGCATCTAGTGACTGTGCATCAAGCCAACGCGTTGGAATTCGACATCCCTGAAGACGCCACTGTTGTCTTTTTGTTCCTCATCGGTCGCGGCCTGTCGTACGTCAAGAAGCTCAAGTTTTGATCCTTTGAGCACCAGATGCACGTAACTAACAAGTACTTCGGCCATGTGTACGTGTGTTGCAGATTGGTGAGATCGAAGCTAGAGAAGTTGGCAGCTTGTCGAGTCATCACGTATCTCTATCGGATCCCGAACTTGACACCGATCGAGAAGCATCTCGTGCCAGCAAGAGAAATAGCACCAGAGCAGAAGAACTGGGAAGACGAAAACGAGAGATGCAAGAATGCTGTAAATCCGGCGGATGTGGTGTTCCCAGTTTACATTTATCACTTCCCAACGATTCCTGAATCGACCTTGCGCCTGCCACGATCGACGGTAGCATGACTGCTAAGGTATTCTCGTCATCATTTAGAGCGATGACGAGTCATTTCGCGTTGGGAGGACAATGAACGTATCTGATGCGAGACAGGAGTTTACTGTGAGGTTGAGATTTTGGTGTTGTGTTTTGTAGGCGAGAGATTTTGAAGATCATTCCCGACACTGCTGATGGCGTTATCTACAGCGTTCCCAGAACACGTACTCACTCATGTGCCAATACGTTAAGAGCACTTAAAGAGCACCTACAGTTGATGTGGTGTTCAGTTTGCTGGGGACAAAGTATTATCGTCATGGTAAGCACGGACCAAAACCAAGAGGAACATATCGATAATGACAAAGAGCAGATGCAACAGCAGCAAGACCGTGAAACTATTGCGGAAGTTCAAAACGACAAAAACGGAGAGGTAACAGCGGACTTGGCTGGTGGATCAGAGTTGAATAACGTGGAGCGGGACAATGAGATGTTGAACGGGGGAGCTCCAGCAAACAGTTGAGAGTTTGGGTGGAACATGAACTGAGGCTGGGAGATTTGGCGCGAGAAATCGAGACACGTGAATCTGCGACTGATAAGACATCAATTGATGCCGCGGAAGACGAGTTAGGTAGCAGGACGCAGCGAAAGTGATGACACTCCAGTTAAACACACGAACAACTTGATCATTTCTTTGATGATCTTCAAACAAATACAGCAGACATAACAGTACCTGTTCATTTGACAAGTGTAGATTCTTCACTCACTGCAAAGTGATGCGTGGCAAGAGTTTGCCACGCGCTTTGGATTTTTGGTGTTTTGTAGGCGATAAAGTGGAGGAGACGACGCCGTAGGGCGTCCCCGAGGCAGAAGGTAGCCCAACAGGTCGCGCTTGCTTTGGCTTCTTCTTCTTGATGCCACCATTTGAGTTCTTACGGGTCGGTGGGCTGCTGGTAGTGCTTGTAGCAGGGGAGGAGGCATTATTCCTGGAAAGAGATAAATGTCCATTGCTATTTGGCCGAGCTGACCACGGAGTACTACGTGAACTCAGCACCTGCGAGCGTCCACAGCTTGGAGCGTCCGTGGGGCTGCTTGGTGAACTGTCTTGACCGTCCGCTTCTGGTGAGCTGTTTCAAAGCAACGGCAATGAGATGTTAAGCAACATGAGGCAGGAAAATGAGAAGGTACTCACAGAGGCAGTTTTTCCAGCGGAAGAAGAGGGATGGCATCACTATCATCCTCAGTGTGATTGTCCTTGCTTGCGGCGTAGCGTTCTTTATGCAAATGCTGGATCTTGGCCTTGTTTGCACTCTTGCTCGACTTGGAAGTTGTGGTGGACGAGTTGTTGCCATGGCTGAATTCGAGTCCCAGCTGCGCCTTGATGACCGACATTGGCAAATTCGAAAGTTCGGCCGATGTGAGCGGCTCGTTCGCGTAAAACTTGCGGTACTCGGCTGTGCCAGCAGAAGATTGACTTGATGGTGGTCGATCTGTTAGCTCCGGACTCGAATTGTCCGATGAATTGACTCGTGTTTGGTTGTTGACGCTGTCTCCGCTCCTTGGATCGGTTGACACTGCAGGTGGTTGAATTTGATGCTGTCTTAACGCTCGCTGGAGCTCAGCTCGATGAACTTCAGCCTCACGACGACGTTCGCGTTCCAGGTCCAGCTCTTGCTGTAATCGAGCTGCGGTACGCTCACTTTGCTGTTGAACTGCTTGCATTCGAGTAGTGGTGTCGGCTATTGTTTGATTGGCAGCTTGCTGGACGCTCTCGAGACGCTGAGAAGCTGCCCGTTGTTCCGCACTTGATCGACTGAGTTCACTTTTTGCCCGCTCAAGGGCCTGCTTCATCGTCTGCACTTCACGTTGTGCGCGCGCCACTTGCTGTTGTGAAACCTCGTTTTCATCTCGGAGCTCAGCTAATTGTGCATCCAATGCACGGCGTTCGCGTCCAACTCGAAGTACTTCGTCACGAGCTCTCTCTTCGCTGTCTTGCGCTTCGCGAACCTTCGCGTCAAGTGCCTGTTTCAGCTCATTCGTTTTTGCTTGAAGTGAGTCGCGAGCTGCAGTAAGTGGGGTTAACTTGCGTTCTGCGTCACCAGCACGACGTGCTAACGTCTCCATTTCACGTGATTTCGCGTCACACTCCTGTTTTTTGCTCTCGAGGGTGCTTGTTGTGCGTTGTAATTTCAGCTCTAACTCAGTCAAGCGCTCTTCAAGCTGCTCTTGTGTACGAGAAGCTTCATCTCGAGATTCACGGAGTTGTGTGTCACGTGTGCGTAGCTGCTCCTCGAGTTCGCGAAGCTGAGAACGCGTTCCACCTCCATCCTTTTCTTTTTTTGCCCGAGCACGTTCGAGTTCTAAAGTGTCCTGAGCACCTTGGAGCTCCGAGACAAGATCATCAATCGTAGCATTTGCTGCGCTTTGGATGGTGGTGATCTTGGTCTGCAGCTCATCTGACAACGCAGCATTCTCCTGGTTTTCAATTCGTGCCGCTTCCAGCTCTTGTCGAAGTTTCTCGTGCTCCTCGCTTAACTGCTGAGCTTGTGCTCGTGCATCTCGTCGGGCAACTTCAACAGCTCGAAGTGCATCTTGAGTATCATCGACAGCTCTCTGAAGTTCCAGTTGCAGTGATTGCTTGGTACGTGAAGCACGTTCAAGTTCAGCTTCTAATCGACGCAGCTCTGCACCTTGTGCCTCTTTTTGAGCTTCCAACTCTGCGAATTGTGGTGTAAGTGTTGCTCGGAGCTGCTCCACCTCAAAACGAGCTTGCGTCTGAGTTTCTTGCTGAGCCTTCACAGCTGCTGCATAAGCGCTTTCTGCATGCGCTTGAGCCTGCTGTGCCTCGGACAATTGACGTGATAGTGTATCCTGTTGTTGACGAGAAACATCAGCATCTTGAGTACGAACCTGCTCTAGATGCTCAACCTTGTTTTGTAGCTGAGTAAGCATGGCAAGCATTTCTTCAAGACGATGAGTTTTCTCTTTCAATGCGCGGGATAATTCCTGTTCGCTTTGTGAACGTTGAGCCTGTTCAACTTTACGTGCCTGTGCCAGCGTTTCTCGCTCCTCGTTCAAAGTTTGGGTAGTTCGTTCCAGCTCCCTTTGAAGCCCCTCAATCTCCTGTTGCTTTGTCTGTGTTTCCTCTTGTGCTCTTTGAAGCTGCGTAGCGAGGTGTTCATTTGTTTTGCTGGCACTATTTTCTAAGTCCGAATGAGTCTCCTGCAGATCACCGTGCGAAAGCTGGAGTTCTCGATACGATCCCCGCAGTTGCTCTAGTTCTAACTGCTTGTCATTCACTGCTTTGTACTGCACCTCTAAACTAGTGTTGAGCTGTTCAGCTTCTGCTAGTAAATCCCGTTTCTCCCCTTCGAGTGCTGTGCTTCGAGCGCGTTGGGCTTCTAGCCCTTTTTGAACCTGCAAAAGTTGCGATGCACTTACTGATCGGAGATGCTCGAGTTCCTTAAGTTGTTGGCGAAGTTGCTCGTTCGAGCGAGTCAGTTGTGCTTCCTGACCTCCAGCAGCTTGAGAGAGTTGTGCAAGCTCTTCAGCTAATATTTTGGCATCCTGTCGTGCAGTTTCCAGCTCTTGCAAAGCATTTTGCACTTGTGTTTGTAATTCCTGCTCCCGTGTTTTATACTTTTCATGATCGCTATCTCTTTCTTGTTGTAGACGAAGTACCTTCAGCTGCAATGGCTCTAGTGTACCAGAGACTTTCGTGAGCTGCTTGATCGCTCGAACCACAGATGGTAATTTTGCTAGTGGGTCTTCACTTCCATCAGAATTATCGTTGCCCTGTTCATCTTCATCTGAATTCGAGTTGGAACCAAGTGATGTTTGAGTAATGAGGTCTAGACATTGTCGTGTCAGTCGCTCAGCAGTCTTGCAACGACTCGAAAGCTGCTCAAGCCGATTGGTAGAATCCTCAAGTTGCCCTGCCGTCTCTCTTAGCTGCTCATTCAATTCCTGCATAGTGCCATTTTCTGCGGACTCCTGCGCTTCAAGTCGGGCCTTGTCAGCTTTAGTACTCTGCAGTTCTGTGCGCAGTTGGCGCAGTTCGTCTTGTGCCTCGCGTACCACACGCTCAGCTTTCTCTCGCAGATCCAAAGCCTGTACTCGCTCTTCCTGTGCAAGTTTTTCACGCTCAGCAAGCGCTGCTTTGTGTTGTTGACCCATTTGATCTAGCTGAGCTTGGTACCGAGACATCTCTGTTATCATAAGCGCATTGAGCTCCTCCTTTTGAGCTCGCTCCTCGTCCGCACAAGTTGTCGCGGCTTCCAATTGCTTCTTCAGTTCGTCATGTAGCTGGTTACGTTGGGCTTCTGACTGCTTTTCCAGCTCATTTTCCCGAGCAATAGCGGATGCTTTCATATGCTCAAGTTCTTGCTGAGTCTGTTGAGCTTGTGACTGAAACTGCTGCTCTCGTTGAGAGGCTGCCTCGAGCTCCTTGGTTGCATTCCAAAGGTGCTGGCCGAGCTCTTGTTTTGCTTGCTCCAGTTCACGCAGCTTCTCAATTAATTTGTTGTGCTCCGTAGCATGTTTGGCTTCCAATTCCTGAACTTTATCTACATGAGATTGTTGAAACTTGGCTAACTCGTCACGAAATTCATCACTTTGAGCTTTCTGCTGGTCTTCGTAGCGAGAACAGGTACTTTTGAGTTCTGTTCGTGCTTCGAGTAATTCTGCTTCATATTTCTCTCGTGTCTCATCGGCGCATTGTTGCTGTCGCTGCACTTCGTCATTCAACACCGATAACTCTTCTCGGTGTCGTGTTGCTTTCTCTGTAACCTCAGCTTCCAATGTCTTCAGTGTTTCCTGCACTCGCAGAAGCTCCTCACTGGTGACACGTTCAGTTTTAGTGACAACATCCAATTGCTCTCGAGTTTGAGCAAGTTGCTCTGTCAATTTTTCCGTCTCAGCGAGTTTTTCTCGCCACGCAGCAGCCGAACCTTCGGACTCTTGCTTCATTTGTTGTAGTACTGAGCCTAGCTGTTCAAGAACTTGACCACTTTTCTCGTTTGGTGGGGCTCCCCATGACTCTCGAGTTGCGCAGGAACTACCAGGTGTGTTCGGAAACTGCTGCTGATGTCCCAAGGGGGGCATGTACGCTGTGGTTGGAAACGAACTTGGACCTAGAGGAAGGTTGTGTGGAATTGCTGGACCTGTTGTGGGGTAGCAAAATGCAGCAAGACTTTGCTGATGCTGAAGTTGTTGCAGTTGAAGCAGCAAATCTGCTCCACCCACCGGCAGAATCTGCGGCTGAGACGGAGGAGCTTGGCGTTGATCATAGTCAAAATTGTTGAAAGCACCCCCACGCTCTCTATGACTCGGTTTTCGCTGTAACTTGGCGGTCACTGGTGGTGAACGCTTGTCACCAAGTAAAGCGTTTGATGACGGCTTTCGACCAGAGCTCGACTTCATTGAAACTAGCCACTATATCACTTGAATACACTCGTGCGAGAGATTGCAAGCTTCTAGCAGCCACTACCAACCCAATTGTGTCGTTGGCCAACCAGAACTCCATAATTAGGAAGTGGAGTCGGAGATGCCTCACTCCATTTAGCCGTCACGAACTCACACGTCTTCGCCATACCATTAATCGAGAAACAACTGCACAGTCTTCATTTTGGCCATTGCAAGGTGGAATTTCATCCATGGGGTCGCCTGTGAAAGCTCGAGAATGGGAAAAGACCCTCAAAGTCAAGTGTCGCCTCTGCGGTGGTGCACGTTGCAAACGCTGCAGTGAGAGTGCTGCGTTAGCAAAACAGGATTCACCAGTAAAAGGACTGCATGCTGACTGGGTAGCAGATTGCGCGTTGGCCATGATGCGTCCGTCCTCGCGGCTCATGAGCGAGTACAAAATTGCTGAACAATTTCACAAGTTCGTTGATATGTCACCTTTGACTCGTTCCAAACAGCGGTAATGCTGACCAAGATATCTCGTAATTCTTGTGTAGACTGAATATCACGGCCGTGTTCAACTTGACCCTTCCAGGCGAACACCCGTACTGCGGGGACGGCCTTGGCGCCAGTGGCTTCCCTTACGACCCAGAGAAAGACCTCATGGCCGAAAACAGTACGAGGTCCTCATATTCACTTCAACATCAATCAATGCTAACTTGAGCTCTTACCATGTTTTACCGCAGTCCGATTTTACAACTTTGGTTGGGAAGACATGACGACGCCGACGTTGTCCTTCATGGTGGATATTGTCAAGGTCATTGCCTCTGTTTTGCTTACTGGACACCACAGGATCGCTGTCCATTGCCATGCTGGCTACGGGCGAACGGGTATTACCATTGCTTGTGCACTCATTTTCCTGCACAACATTCCTCCCGAGCTAGCAATCCGCCTCGTGCGTCGAGACCGACCTGGATCGGTGCAAACTGCAGGACAGACTCAATTTGTGTATGACTTTCATGCCTATCTCAATGCTTCCCGCGTGGTCTTCGCCTTACCAAAAATTCATGATCGATTTACGCTTGCAGAGACTGTAGAACACCAAAATCGCCGTTTACATGGTGAAGGCGCGGTAAACTCCAATCTACCACGTGTACTTGATTTCCTCTGTGCAGAGGTCGAAGGTGCTGTGACAGCATCTTCCGATGTAGAAGCTGTTGCTTCAGCGTTCGTAAATCATTTGTGTGTGCGCCAACAAGAAGCTTGGCCCCGGACATGTGAATTGACCAAGGATTTTTATCCCCCCACTTCGTCAGCGACAGCTGAATTACTCGAGCGGCATCGACAGTTCATCGGGGAAGCAGTAAACGCTTCTCTCACCGAAAGTAACACCATCACTTTTGGTGCGATCGAGGCACCTGAGCCTGTGACCAGGGAACAACTCTTTCCAATCAAAGTTGGCTTTAACGTCGGTGAATGGAACTGGGAAGAAGCCTCAGCGTTGTGTCCGAACGCCTCCATCCACGCGATTTTGCTGCTCGATTGGCTCGAACATCTCCGTGAATCGCTGTTAAGCAGCCAGATCGTAGAGAAATTGATGAATGTGTCTCCGGTGCCACCTTTGAAGCTTCCTTCTCATGCGAAGACAACGACACACGGAAGTCCTCCAACCACCATACATCATACACGAAGCGAAAGTGAGACCCACAGCACTTCTAGCAACGGAATTAACGGGAACTACCAGTTTCAAGGGCTTCACCAACTTCCAGCGTACGCGATGAGATCTCTAGATCGGGTGCTTTCATGTTTACGGGTTCTCGAGGCCAAACTAGAACAATTTGCTACGGGAGATGTACTTTTCGACGCTGTCCGCGTACGAACTGCCATGGCGTTATTCCATCTGTCCACTACAACCTGTCCACCATCATCATTGCGACGACATGCCGATTGCGTTGCACTTCTTATCGACAAGTGGCACGCACCGAAGCGCCTAGAGCTGAACATGGAATCTCTTCAAAAGCTCAGCACACATAGACCTTCCACCTGCCGTCTCACACAATCTGCTACTTCCCTTACTTTCAGCTCCGAAATTGGGGACGATAATGCGGCCACTCATGATACGAACGCATCTAAGCCGTGCTTGTCTTCACGTTCACCTACGAGATCGGAACTACCACAACCCACACCATCGTCGACTGTACCACCAACATCGTCACCCACTCGAACGCCTCGTGAACCGGCTGGCAACTTACCAGGCACTCTAAGTGACGATAGTGCAGAGGCCCCGTTGCAGTCACATGGAATGACTGGTGAGCTACTTGGCACATTCTCACCTCAACAACCTCACAAACCCCAAGGTGAAATACACGCACGACCAAATCACATTTCCGGGGCTGTTACAGCCACAATATCTCCACGACCATCGCTACGGTCATCATCTCCGATCAAGATTGATCCTCTCCCGGTCAATTTCAGTCGTCGAGAAGAAGAGAGCAAACCAGCAGCGATATCAAGTTCGACACCATCGTTAAAGAAGGTTGACCTGAGCCCTTTGTCTCCACAGCCTGTTCCAGACAAGGAATCCGAGTTGAGCGACGACAGCTTCGCAGTAACGCTGTCTGCAGAGTTCACCAGCAGTACAATTTCTATGAACCCATTTACGCTTCCAAGCGTACGCGACGGAGGACGCTACAGCAGAAGAAAGTGACACATAGATCAGAAATCAAATTAAAGACATTCAGGCTATTACCACACAAGCATGTTGCAAATCAACCCCAAGTACCCTCGATTCGCCCACCTGAGCTATTCAAGCTACGATCTCCCTCTTAAGCGTAAGCACCTTCACATTCGCATCAATGGCCAAACGCGGAAGTGGTAGATTTTTCTTCCCTTCCACGATCATATTGGAGCCGAAGTAACCTTCAAACGTCTTGCCATCCGTGAAACCCAATAGAGCACCGTTGCGTTCTCGCACAATGGCACGAGAAGGTTCACGGTCTGGGTGGACTTCGCCGGTTTCCTGGTTCACGCTTGGCATACCACATCGAGCACAAGGGCGAACATTGCGGAAACGTGTTCCCTCAATTGTGATGCAGTTCCAATGCTCGTCAGCAAACGCCGGACTGCCACGCAACACGATGCTGGACAACAAAATGCAAACAAGTTAGATTATGTAGAAGCAAGACATCACCTTCAGATTCAAACGTACTTCGGACGAAAACGATTCATGGGCACTGGGGTATCCAATGTTGTGTTGAACTGTTCCAACGATTCCTCCAGCGCCAAAAGGAATGGGAATGCATCAGCAAAGTTTGTTGCGTGTCCTGGCGCATACTTTGGCTTGGTGTGACGAGTGTATCCATCCCTGACCCTCACAAGGCGAAATCCACGCTTCTCTTCTCCCATAAAAGTATTCAACCACTCCGCAGCTGCATCTCCCTGGTCAATTGCCTCCACTTTGTCCTTCCAAATACTCACAACTCTGAGTTGTCCATCTTCAGTCTGCACCACTGGTACCTTCAGATCTGGCATCCCTTTGGCTGTCAGTACGAGACTCGAAGCCTCTGCTGCATCCACACTAGGCAGGATTTTAGGGTGGATCAACGCCAACTTAGGATATCTTCTCTGTGTTACAAACTTGTCCCTATCTCCGTCGATAATCACCCATTCTCGGTCATGAAGCAGACCTTTCGGCGTCAATTGAGCCTCCTTCAGGGGGATTCCAGCACAGGACTTGACTGGGTAAATGAAAATCCCCGATACTGTCGGGAAGTGCAAGTTTGACGATTTTAACGTCACAATCTCGGAATTCGCGAGTTTCACCTCGTAGCTGTCGGAATTTTCATCGTAACTCAGCACGGAACCAGTTTTTTTGTCGTTATGTGGGTGTTTAAGCGCCACAACGGCGTTAATTGGTAACATATTCTTCTGGTTCTCAGCCAGTTGCTCTTGAGCGTCATCGCGCTGTAGGACGGTGGAGATGGAGGTCGTGGACGTCGATTGACGATGAAAAAGCTTCTTCTTGGCTGCAACTGCCACGCCGAGGAGTGCAATTGAAGTGACTAGCAGTGCAGTGTACGAGAACGCTGCAGACGACTGGGATGCAGCACGCACCACTGGAAGCAGCAACGCTATAATAAACACCAGCGACGCCATCTTGGAAATGATCTCTCTCCAACAGATCTTGATGTGATTATGTATTCGATGAGCTTTGGTTCATAAAATTATGACATCATAGTCACTATTCGAAACAGTGACTACTACAGTTTTGGTCCACAAGCCATGGCGGACGAGCTGCAGTTCCTCGTGCACTTCAACCGCACGTTATGCCTCTCCATTCCTTCCTGCAGCGCCACAGTCTCGCGTCTCACATCGTGTGTCCAACAGCGTGAAGGTGTGCCTTCGTCCCTCCTCGATCTCTACGTAAACGGCCGCAAACTCGACGCTTCCAGCCATGTGCCATCGTTCCCAACCATCATCCGCGCCCGACTGCGTGGCGGTCTACGCGGCGGCAAAGGCGGCTTCGGTGCCATGTTGCGTAGTATGGGTAAAGCGTCAGGGGCCAAAGCCACGACGGATTTCGGCGCGTGTCGAGATCTGCACGGCCGTCGACTGCGTCATGTGAACCAGGAAGTGGCAATGCTCAAGTGGCGACAGGATGGAGAAGCTCGAGCCAAGAGAGAGAAAGATGGAGTGGAAGAACGAGAAATTCTTGATGAGGAGACGCCCAGTGGCATCCCTGGCTGGTACCTGGCCACGCCGTCATGGGCGGAAGGCATCAAGAAGTCGTACATGAAGAGACGACGTAATACTGTGTTGTGTACAAACTGGCAGAAGGCCAGAAAAGGACGCTCTCCACCTCCTGGAGCACCACGATGGTGGGGTTGCCCTCGTGGACGGAACTGTGACTTTGCTCATGGAGAAGAGGAGTTGAGGGGAGAAGGACTGACGGAGTTTAAACGAACCAAAAGAGAGAAGACACAGAGAGCGAAACAGCAGGAACTGCAAGACTATGTCGACTTTGAACAGGAAATGCCGGATGATGTGCTTGATGCGATTAAAAATGGACTGCGACGTCGGAAGAGTAAGGCGAAGGCCAAGATGGAGCAACAGGAAGAAGATGCACGTGTACTGCCACCTGATGCAAATACATACATCAGGGTGCGCTCAGCACAACATCCACCACCAGTTGTGGAGAAGTGGCTGAAACTGGTTGGAGAAGGCAGTGAAGAGGATGCAACTGCTAGTGTGGGGACAACATTCAAACATGGATTGTGTGAACTTCGTGGTCGAGGTAACTTTGGAACAGCAGCGGCGAGACACTGCTGCGCTTTGACAAAAGGAAAATGGTACTATGAGGTCCGCCTTGTGACGGCTGGCGTTGTGCAGATTGGTTGGGCAGATTCGACATTTGACGCGAATTCTGAAACAGGAGACGGCGTGGGTGACCACGAACGGTCTTGGTCTTATGATGGAGCCCGACAAGTGAAGTGGAATAATGGCAAGGACGAGCAGTACGCAACTTCTGATTCGTGGGGCAAGAACGACGTGATCGGTTGCCTGCTAGATCTGGATGAGGGCATCGTTTCGTTCACTCGAAATGGTGTTGATCTAGGGGTGGCATTCCGCAATGTCAAACACACATCGAGCGATCAGGGCTTCTTCCCAGCTATCAGTGTCGAGCAGACGGAGATCCTGCTGGTGAACATTGGTTCCCAACCATTTCTGTATGAGGCACCTGGATTTGAACCTGTCATTGATGGCCTCGAAGCCGAGGCAGAATGTGAATCAACTACCGTTGCCACAACAAAGGCTACGTCAAGCTTAGCAGCGAATGCCACCCAGGGTCAGGTCATGGCGAACACTTCGAAGGATACGAAGACAGAGAAACCTCAGTCTGCAAATGAACACGAGAAGAAAACAGTCCCCAAACAGCCTCCTATCGACCTAATGAAGTTCGAGACCGTCGAATCGCTTGAGGTGCTGGGATTAGAGCGTCTGAAGCTGGAATTGAGTCGTCGTGACTTGAAGTGCGGGTACGTATTCTGATGAAAATGGTAGTCATCGCTCACTAAACTAACCTGTATCAATGCTTTGTTTCATCACAGCGGCAACTTGGTTGAGCGTGCCACCCGCCTACTTAGTGTTCGAGGAAAAACTTGGGAAGACATCGACGCCAAACTCAAGGCCAAGAAAAATAATTCGGTGTAGATGTAGCATGCACAGCAGTGAGATTCTTCTTCATTGTGGCATTTCTGCGCCAAGAAATTACGAAACATGGAATATGCACTATACAAAATGCAGTCATGAACTACACGCAAATATGCAGATTGATCTACTACTATACGGAGTTGAAGCTACAGTGTAGATGTGAAAGAAGAAGCACATGAGGTTACTTCTTCTGGCGTGTCGTAGTAACCGAGGTGTAGGACATGCTGGGCTTGAATGTGGATTGCTGCGGGGGAGGAGGCAAGCCGAAAGGAGACATTCCAGGGAAGTGTTGGCCATTAGGAGGGGCACCAGGATAGCTCATGGGTGGGGGTGGGCGAGGACCGCCAAATCCGCCAAAACCAGAGGAACCATTGCTCCCACTGTTGTTGTGGAACTGCATTGCAAGCGAGGCAACATCGAAAGCGCCTCCACCGTTATTTGATGAGGGTAGTGGGGGAGGTGGGGGCTGCGGGAAGCCACGTGACTGCATCGTTCCAGGCGGCAAATTTCCTCGCGGGAAGTACATGGGGTTCTGGTGCGGCATTATTGGTGGCATGGGATATCCGGATGGTCCATTTGCAAATTGACCATTTGGAATCGGGGGCATGGGACGTCCTAACATCGCTTGGCCTTGGTGGTGCTGGTTCAAATATGACTGTTGCTGCTGTTGCGGTGGCTGTGGCGGAGGTGGTTGAGGTGTTTGCTGAAGAGGCTGTGACAATGGTGCCGAGTTAGGCGGCGGTGGTGGACCGCTGACTTGTACAGATTTCGCAAAATCGGCGAAGTTGAAGCCTCCAGCGCCATCCTGTGTATTGCCTTGAGCTGATTCATCGTTTGACGAATTGAACAAGCCGGGAGGAGGTGCCGATCTGCTAGGCGGTACTGATTTACTGCGTGGTTGGTTATCCTCACCAGCCACCTCCACTACAGGGACAGGAACACTTGGGAGCGGTGGTGGGGAAGGTGACGATGACCTAGCAAAGTCAAAGCGTGACTGGCCTGCCTCAGTAGGCGCGATGGACTCCTGCTGCTGTTCCTCGACAGATTTACTGCTTTCAAAAACGGGTGTTCGATCCTCTTTCTCAGTTGTTTCGCTCTCATCCTCATCTTCTTTCTCGGCTTCCTGAGTTTTCTTCTTGCGTGGGAAAATCTCCTGTTCTTCTGAAAGGACAATTTCTACTTCCACTGGTTCGAGCTCGACCATTTCGTCATTAGCTTGGTCACCCAGTAAAGTCTGTATATTCTTCTGGAGAGCTGGATCCTGGAACTGGGTTAGCCGCAATTGTACATACTGTCGGAACTCTAGCAAGCGATTCTGTTGTGCCTTTTCAATTGCCACCAGCTCGTCGGTAAACTTCTCGCGAAGACGCAGTTTCTTGATGTATGTTGCCGCCACGTGAAACTGACCGTCGTCCATTGCTTTGCGAATCAGTATCTCAACATTGTACTGCGGTAGATACTCGGTTTTGTCCTCTTCTTTCGGGGGTATCTCTACGCCGTTCGCAATAGCGAGTGCAGCTTCAGCCGCTGCAATGGCGTCCTCCAGTGGGTTCCTGGCCAATTTAAACTTGATCGCGTACTTGATGGCTTTGTAGAATTCGCCGTGTGCGACCATCGCATCCACGAGGTACCGCAGCAAGCTCACAGTCGCGTTTCCGTTGCCCTGATCCAACTTAAATTCGCGTAGATAGCGGAGCGACGTTACGAAGTCACCTACATGTGCAGTTTCGCGCACCAGTGCTTCGTAGAACTTGGCTCGTGTGTCGTCCTTGTCTGACAGCTTATTCATGCATTTGACCGCCTGATTCCATTGTCGTTGCTTCATCATCTCCACTGCAAGAGCTTCCAACGGGAACTCCTTGAACAGTTGCATCTCCATAACACTCGACACTGCTTCCTCCCAGCATCTAGTCTCTAACATTCCTGCTACCAATTGAGGGGCCGGGAACGTGTCCAGTAGTCCGAATTGCTTGGAAAACTTTAGCGCCGCGCGGAATTTGCCCGCACGAATCATTGCTTGAATCAGTGCAGAGGGTGTCCAGCACGGACGCTCTGCTGTGGCTGCAGATGCAGAAAGCTGCTCGAAGCCCGGCACCATCTCCTGCGCCAGTCGCACCGCTGCACCAAACTGCAGTGCGCGTACCATCTCGTTCACGAGCAGCGTGACGAGTGCGTCATTCTGTTGCAACTGCAAGTCACGCACCAGTTGTGCCGCTTGCTCCAGCGTACGCGGACTCTTGGCTTGTTCCAGCATGAGCCGCACCACATCTGCGGTCTGGAAGCGTGTGCCTAAGTGCGGACTGGCGGCGATGAGGAACGCGGCATCTGCGAACTTAGCGGTGAGCAGCAGCTGCTGCAGCCTCGTCTCGAGCTGCTCGGGAGTTGCGCTGTTTGCGTATGTGCGAGCCTGTGCCACGCCCAGTTCAAAGGCGGATGGCGTGGGTTTGGCTGGAGGTTTGGGCTTGACGTTGCGAGTCTTGGGCTGCGACTTGGAGCGCGCGGACGAAGAGGATGGACGTGTCTTGCCTGTGGAGGTGGCGCGACTGGCTTGGGAGACGCCCCGCCAATTGGCGGGCGCTGGCTGCGTCATGGCGGGCGACTGAGCTTGGTGCTGCGTGGAGGATTTTGTATGGAGGATGATTTTGTATGGAAATGTTTTAGCCAATGGATGGAGGGAATTTGGCTATCGACCAATGAAAGGACGAATAAGAAAGGTATGTACAATGGTGTTTACATTTGCAGTGTACGGTACAACATGGTCAAGACAAGTTGAAGCTTTAGCATCAATGCTCATGTTCAGGCGATGGCAGGGAACTTGCAGATCGGACACAGAACTTTCTCCTGGAGCCAGGGATCGATGCATTCTGGATGGAAGCGATGAAAACATGGCATCATACGCACGCGGCTGTCCACCTGAAACCCGTTCAGACACACGGTGCAACAAGCATTCTCAGACGCTTCCAGCATATTCTCCCTGCAGTGTAAAACATCAACAGTAGCAATCAGTGCAACAGAAGTCAGCAACAGCTCTTCTACTAGCTATCCACGAACTGGACTGTGTCCACTTCATGTAGTGAAAAAGAGAGGAGCACATACGTCACCGAGACAATCGGTAGCTGCCGGATCTGTTGCGGCGTGGCGCCCTCATGCCGACGCTCATTCAGCGCCTCGAGCCTCATGAGACGCTCGTAGTCATTGCTATCGAAGTCGCGGTTGCTCATGAGCAGCTGCAGCATGTCGCCGTCCAGCTGCTCGTACAGTGCGCGGCTCATCTGCATGACACCGCGCGGCGCTTGCCTCCGCCTCTGTTGGTTTCGAGTCTGGTCTCGCTTGGTGCCTAAGATGATCAGCTCCAGCAGTGAGATGATGCCGTACATGACAACAGGGAGTCCGACTGCGATAGAGAGCGTTAGTTGGCAGTAATTGACGGCTACAGAGCGCATTCAGAGGCTACGTACACGCTACAGCGAGCGGGAAGAGCGATTGAGGGAAATACATGGCGAGGAAGGCCACTACGGCGCCTAGTCCGCCCGTCGCCATTAGCACCAGCATCGCCATGTTCTGGTCTGCTGATGGTCTTGTTATCAGGGAAAGTGTACCTTTTTAAGGGTACAACGTCCTCACGGCGAGGTTGCGCGAAGGAACCAAGGTTGCACGAACGAAATGATGTCGCCCGATTGTGGCTGCTACGATTGGTGGAAAAACCTCCCAGCCCTAGCCGCAGAGATGCGCACCCCAGGACGCCCCGGTTCTGCACGCAGACTTTCAGTCCAGGCGGGAGGCTGTTCTCCCAGAGACAAAGTCACCGAGGGAGGGAAGAAGCCGCCGACGTCTCCATCGCATCTCTCAACTTTACGACGCCTTCGCTATGAGTGACAACAAGGAGTACAAGCTGGTAGGGCAGCCGCAGTCCCTTGTGCACACAAGAGGGGGAGAATCGAGCAGCTTATCGTAGAAAACAACGCTCCCCCTCTCGCGTGCCACCTGAGTTTTCGAGGGTTATTAACATTTGCGGGTATTTCTGTAGGTAGTGCTGGGTAGCGGTGGCGTGGGTAAATCCGCACTGACCATTCGCCTCGTGACCGATAACTTCCTGGAGGACTATGACCCTACTATCGGTGCGTGAAAGACTCGCGAGTTTAATTGAAGGTTGTTACAGCTTACAGTGACTCTGCCTATAGAGGACAGCTACCGGAAGCAGACAACCATCGATAACAGCCCTGCGTTACTGGATATTCTTGATACGGCCGGCCAGGAAGAGTACACGTCCATGCAGGACCAGGTACGTGCTGCTGTCAAGAAGCTACAAGGACAAGAAGTTAAGAGGTCGCTGCTGTCACTAGTGGATGCGTGAAGGCAAAGGATTCTTGCTGGTGTACAGTGTGACCAGTCGCAGCTCGTTCGATGATATCGCTGCTTTTAAGGACAAAATTCTACGAGCCAAGGACGTGGACAATGTGCCCATTGTGCTGGTCGGCAACAAGTGCGACCTGGAAGGTCAACGACAGGTGGCTGCCAATGAGGGCAAAGATCTGGCTCGCCAATGGGGCTGTGCCTTCATGGAAACTAGTGCCAAAGAGAGAGTATGTCTTCATTGTAGTGACTTTTCACGTTAGGTGGGAGCTAATGCTGTTGTGTTGTGTGTTACTCAAGATATTGAATGAGGAGTGCTTCTACCAGGTGGTTCGGGAGATCAGGAAAGCCGAGCGCCCTGTGCGCGTGGAGCGACCGCAACCCACCCAGAAGCCACCTAAGAAGTCCGGATTCAAGTGCACCATCCTATAGAAGCGCACGAGGCTCTTAAGCTCTCGCCACGTTGTTTCGCTTCGTACGAGGCCCCTGCTTCCATCATTTCGTCACGACGTTTGCTGCTTACATTACAACAGTCAGTTTAGCCTACTTCAGAATCGCTTCGCCACTCGCCATCCCGCCGCTCCGCTCACTTACTTTGCCTCGTGTCTGCCTGGTCGCTATTCCACGGACGCTGCCGAGCCACCATTTGCTAGCACATACAGTGTACGACTGTCTCCTGCTCGGCATGTTCGTTCGCCGCATTGTCCGCCCGTTTGCTGCGTGTTAACGTGGAGTTCTGTGTTCGTTCCTGGCGAAAGTGAGTGGTGCGGTTGGTTTTCATCGATAACAATAATGAAAGAGAGAAAAACACATGAGCCTCCTCTTCGATCGAAAACTCCATGTAAAACAAAAGGCACTTGTTATATTGTATGAATTCATGCATGTTTGCAGCTCCCATCCATGTAAAACAAAAGGCACTTGTTATTTTGTATGAATTCATGCATGTTTGCAGTTCCCCTGCGCTAGTTGCCTCGATCCCTCATACTCAGTCTACATAGAGCATTATCATGGGAAACAAATGCTACACCGGGAGGTGTCAGCTCAATGTCTACGCAGGTAACAGTACACAACGACACGCGATTTCTCGACCGGACTCTTTCACCATTGCTTCAGGCTAATCACCGTGTACTAACAGAAGTGAAGACCCACAATCTTACCAACCTCAGGACGTACTAAAGCATCTCACGAAGAATGCTCAATTCATCGCTTCAATCACGACGAAATCCCCGTCTGGTACCTTACGCGGTAGTTCACGAGGTTAGCTGGCGCGTTATCCATGTACTGTACCAGCCACGATACCATTTCGGTTTCCGAAGACCCAAAATCATCGCGGAAAATACGAAGCACACGCGGTAGCACAATCTCTCCAGCACGCTCGTCTATCTCCAAACGCTCGCAGAATTTCTCCGCTTGCTCCTCTAGGTCGGTATCCGTGCGTCCAGGTTTGAGGATAGGAACGTCTTCGGCATTTGGAAGTGGCTCCGCACAATCAATCAACACCAACAGCGAGCGAGGGTCACGAATATGCAGTCGGAACTGCAGTTTTGGGTCCTGAGCCTGCAACTGGCGCTCCCAGTAGTTCGATGGTGGTTTACGATTGCAGCGCAAAATGCCATGCTTGATGTCACCGAGGGTGAAGTCCAAACCGCCAATCGTATACGTCACATCCCTCTCGAACGCTTTGTACTGGCCAATATTCTGCGGTACACCAAACTCAACGAGGCCGTGTAGCACCATCGCGTTGTAAATATTGATGAAGAACGGTTGGCGCTCGTGCTTGGGCAGGCTACCCACGTCCACCTTCTGCAGTTTCGATGCCAGCTTCAGGAAGCGACGATACTTCTGGCAAAGCGGCGCGTCAAAATACTCTGTAGCTCTACTACCTGACACCGACACATGGTTTGGAAGGCTAAAGCCAGTTCCAATACCGCGTGGGAAGGACTTGAGCGCATGCAACTCAGCGATCGCTTCACGAACGCGTAGGCAAACTTCCATGGGACCTTGCTGGACATCGTCAACGCAAACATACTTCATGTTGAGCGGGACAAACAGCTCATCGACTTGAAAGCGCAAGTAGGTGTCCTTTGCACCTAGGTCCGGATGTGAGGCATCTTCAGCGAACACAACGTTAAGGACACCGTTTTTGAGAAAGTCAGACAAAATCGTAGCTGCTTCGTCATGAGTTTTGTCAAACTTCGTCTTCAAAACGCGAACAAGGTCATCCGCCGAAGTACAGGCCGTGTACGTGGTAAAAAGTCCAACACGAACATCACCAATGCTTACTTGCGCACGCAGTTTGTCAGCGATGGTATCCTCCACGTATCCGGGGGAGTCCGCGGAGATTTTTGCTAAGTCACTGTTCTGCTGAGGCCGCCCACCAGAACTCGGGACAGCTTCAGCAGCTAGGCCGATAGCAACTGAGGCAATTGCAGAGTTGCGCAGATTTCCATTGTTGAACCCAGCATTATTCGAGCCATCACTGGAAACAGGAGAGCCCGATGAATCAGGAACCGAATCGCCGAATCCGCTCGTTGGAGTTTCACTGCTACTGTTGTGGTTGCGACGGCGCAATGATGGTGACACAGGCGAAACTGGAGGGTTACCAGCACCCGTGCTGTACAATAATGGTTGGTGCAACTTGGCCTCGAGCTCTAGTGCCTCCTGGAACTCCGATACATGCTCCGAAAGGAAAGCTTGGATCGGTGTTTGCACGAATGGGAATCGACAGATATCTTCGATTGACGGGCGCTTTGACGCGTCTTGTTGCAGCATTAGTTGCACGAGGAGACGCAGCTCCCGCGAGAACGAAGACGCGATGGGAGGAAACTCGCCCTTACAAATCTTAGTAAAGATTTCAGGCAGCGTAGAAGCCTCAAACGGACGGCGGAGCATGATCATCTCGTACAGGATGCATCCAAGCGACCAAATGTCTGACTTCTTACCGTAAGGCTCACCACGGCAAATTTCGGGGGACATACTCTCAGGCGTACCACACGCCGTATTTGCAGTGTCATCTCCGGCCAGTGCCTTGGAAATACCAAAGTCACCAAGCTTCACCACGTTCTTGTGTGTGAGAAAGACGTTCTGCGCTTTCAGGTCCCGATGCAGCACGTTCTTGCCGTGGATGTAGGCAACAGCCAGAACTAGCTGAGCAAACCAACTCATAATAACAGGTTCCGGGAACGGTCCCATCTTCTCGCGTGAACGCAGCTTCACCAGTTGACGCAAGTTGCCACCATCCGAGTACTCCATCACGATATTAAGCTCATCGTCCGCCAAAAAGTGGTCATAGAAGCGCACAATATTGACATGGTACAGCGACTTGAGCAGAATAACCTCATTGTCTGCTTGCTTGCGCCCGTTCTCCGAGATCTGTGAAATACGCACGCGCTTGACTGCCACGACAGCTCCATCCAACTTACGACGCGCCAGCACCACAGTACCATGCGTACCCTTGCCAATAGTGCGGATTACCTCTAAGTCTTGCCACATGCTCTTGTTGGAAGTGCGCTCAAGGCGGCGACTGAGCCACACGTGACGCACGAGCGTCTTAGCAGTGTTGACCTGAATGGGCTTGATGAGGTAATCCTTGGCGCCCTTACTGAGGCAGGATGTGACGACATCCATCTCCTCGTTACTGGAAGTCATGACGATGGGGATGTGGCCCAGTGTGGCGCTGTGTTTCTGGATTTCGTCCAGCAGCTCGATGCCCGTCATGACTGGCAGCATGACGTCGCACAACACGAGGTCGAACTTGGCATGACTGGCCACAAGCAGGTCCAGCGCCTGTTGGCCATTCTCCACTGCAAAGACGGTGTAGCGGCACGACTTGAGGATGTCGATGGTGGCCATTCGCGTGAACTCGTCGTCCTCCACGACCAGCACCGTCACTTCGGACGGGTCCATGGCGACAATAGAATTGAGACTAGTGACACAGAGGCAAGATACACTGTTAGGCAGAGACGAGCGACGCTTCGGTGGGGAAGAAAGGAGCGTCTCGACTTAGGCTCGCTGTCCCCGGTGCTTCTTAGTTCGGAGCGTTGGAAGTGATGCGATTGGCTGATAGACTATGGGATAGGGTAGGTAGAAACATATACAATGGCGAGTGTAATATTGCTGCAGTATCATTGGCTGCTATTCAAGCTAATTAAATGTTTTTCTGCAAATCAGAATAAAGGTGGCGATCTAGGGTACATTACCAGTGCCAAAGTGGCAGTGCACATGGTAACTATTTCCTGGCTACTCAGTAAGACAACAGAGTCGCGACAATAATACTGTCACTTCCATTGTTGATAACCTGATTAACTACTCTCGTTCTGTTTTGATACTTTCTCACGGATCGCGTCTAAACTTTGAGCAGGAGCCTGATTTAGCCACCCTCCTCTATGTTGTTCGGCAAGTTTATCAACAGAAATTGAAAAGGCGTGACACACGTCCATCCAAAAATCACAACTACTTTAGAATTCTGATACCTTCAGTGACGACTTGAAGGGTTGGCGATATCGTAAGTAAATCTGTTGAGCGCCCAAGTGTGACATAGTGCTCCAGGGATCTCCGGGAGGAACCCTCCGAGCAGTGGATATGACGGCCCCCGACCCCGGGATGATTTTCCCCGGGACCTGAAGGGTCGCAGGTAGGATGCCTCACAGAGGGTTCCCCGGAAGACCACTCCCCATCGAAACTAGCGCTCCCCACGGGCTCGAGAGGGTATCCCCCGAGCCCCGAGCGCCAGTAGAGGAGGCCGCCCCCGGGGAACCGCTCAGTCGACAACGGCAGCACCCCCTGGCCCGGGATGACTTTCCATGGGCTCCACCGGGTTGAAGTCGGCACCGCCCCCGAGGTTCCTCCGGGAGACCCCTGGGCGCCAAGGACAGGACTCCCCCAGGCCCAAGATGACATCCCCCGGGCCTCCCGGGGGTATAGATGACATTGGCCGCGGGATCCCCCCGGGGGGGTTCCCCGAACATAGAAGACAGCGTCCCCCGACCCGGGATCACTTCCCCGGGCGCCAAAAGCTTAGTGATGGTATTCCTCCAGGGTTTCCTCGGGGGAGCCACTCTGGTGCCGTGGTCAACATTCCCCCCGGGCCCGGGATGATGTTCCCCGGGACCGACGCACTCGGAAGACGGTACGGCGCCGGGGATCCCGATGAGACGATCCCCCGGGAGACGGGCCATGGTAGTTAGTAGATCTTAGGAAACCCATATGTTTAAGCATCTCCCGGCCGTTAATGCCGGGGGATGTGTTAATTCAGTCTTACGTTTCCCCCAAAGTGCGCAGAGCTCTTTTACAAGAACTCCAAGCAGCGGAAAAGATCGTGGCCCAGAGTATCAATGCCTAAAGATTATACCCCCAGGTAACTCTATACAATAGTTGTTGGGAGTTCCTTAGTGGACTTCAGACATTTCATATCAATTCCCCCGGAGTGCGGTCTAGCCGGCACAGGGTAAGACATTTCATATTCTTTGGGTCTATCCCGTGGGGCTCTTCCCGAAAATTACTTACAGCCTTTGCAGGTGGAGCCTTGCTCCGAAAGAAACTAGTGTGTATATTTAGTTAGTTGCGTATATCTTCCGCCCCCGGGAATTGGGTAGTGCGTTCTGCATTACAGTCAGGTATGGCTATGTCAATACAAGATGAGTGTGCGCTATTGCTCTTCAAGAACCTACATCTTCCTGTCGATGTGGATGGTGAATTCGAGAACGCGGTGGGCGGAGAGAAGAATGGTGGATTACGTCAAAACGAATTGCTTCAGCAGACACAGCAGATGAACACGTTGTTGAAACAGCAACAACAGCCCCACTTGAAAACGGATTCTCGACCATCACCTCAACACTATTCCTCGATTAAGGCTACACCTTAGACTTCGACTAAACCTTTGCATTTCCGCCACCGAATGGTTTGACTCAGAAAACATTCACATGGATCCTAATTTTCGGAGGAAACAGAGTGTGGAAGGTGTGCCGGCAAGGTTGCGGTCGTTCTATCAGATCTCACGGAAAGGGAAGCGGTAATCTTGTGTGGTGAAATGGGTAATTTTTCGATGGACGGTTATCTTCCTAGGTAGTCGCGAAGATCGCTAGGTACTCGTCCCAAGTTGTGCTCGTTGTGTCAGTCGTCCGACCTCTTTTTGCATCCGTGTCCTCTCACGGATGTCTTATGCCCTGATCACAACTACGTCACCGACATCAGCCACTCAGTCACAATAATGAAAAGGGCAGGAGGAATATGAAGGAGTGTAGCTCCTCCTTTTGGCCTGCTTTGCGGTACATTGGAGAACATCGACGGTGACTATGAAATTGAGCGTGCCTCTGAGGGATAGGATTGGATCGGTGTATGATGTCAAAGATAATGGTGGAAAAGAATGGGAAAAGTGAGCAAACTGGTTTCGAACGAAAGCGTATCGATGATTTCGATGCGGACGTGCTCGTCAACGAGAAGGAAAAGAGATCACATTGAGTAGAGAAGGTATGAACCTCAACGAAGTGATTTTCTGCGAAAACGATCCAGACGAGTTCGCTTAAGTAATTAAAGAGACTGAGGAGGTTGCAAAGAATCTTCCAGTCACCGGGAGCCAAACCAAAGAGACACCAAAAGGATATTTCCGGCAAGTGCGATGCGGACGATCTTGCTGAAATACATGGAACGGCTGAGAGGGATTTGAATAGCCTTAACGCTAAGCTTATTGAGGATGTCACCCTGGGGTGCTAACTGCGAACGAGGCTACTGAAGAGAAAACTACGCCACATGACTGGATTTTGGACAATGAGTTCGTGCATAATGAGAGAATGGCTGCCAACGAGCCAAAGAATATCGGTATGAGATTGAGTTTCATGGGAATGCTAGGTAACTGATGAATTGACCGTATGTATCAGGGGAATGGAACCTACGAGTCGCTACGAACACTTGTTCTCTGCCCAGGAGCTCGATTTGCTCGAATAGGGTGAATATAAGTTAGCGCAAGAAGATCGCGAGGAGTATGACAAGGATTTAGAAGGCGGTTGTTCCCGCTAGGTGAAGTTGAGATACGGCGTTGTATGGAGCCGAATGTGGATACGTGAAGGACATCAAACTTGAAAGAGACAAGTGCAACATTGAATATTGCGGTGGACGCTAGATCGAACAAAAAAGGCGCCAAGAGACAAGTTATCCTCACACGAGAACTAGACTGGTTGATACGAGCACACGTAAGCAGTGTCTTGTGAAGCGAACCGTGTAAAACGCAATTTTAAAGCGTGTTTGCCTGGACGGAGAGACAAGAAGGTAAACGCTTCTAACGTCAATGAGAAAGACGAGTCTCGGGATCCAGGTGTTTTAGTAGAAATGGAGAGGTCGAACTAGAAGTTACCCAGAACGTGTGCACTAGCCTTGTCGAATATCAGAACTCTTAAGTAGGAATCTGTGCGCTTCCTGGCGAACTAGAAGTTACCCAGAACGTGTGCGCTAGCCTTGCCGAATATCAGAACCCTTAAGTAGGAATCTGTGCGCTTCCTGAGCTTTGCTACTATGGTAGAATACCGTTCCGACGGAGATCAATTTGGGGGGTATGCCTATCACTATCTGAATGGGTGTGATGTTAGGCGGAAGGAGAGTGACAATGTACTCCCGCAGATGACATACTGTTGCGTTCTCAATTGCTTGATCAATCGCAATGTGTTTCGAAACGTCGCATAGAGTGGTTTGGGTATTGGATTCGCGATTATTGCGTCGAGAAGCCCCTATTGTCTTGGCTAAGTTATCCTCTCGTCAGTTATCGTATCTTGATTCACAAAGATATTCAAGCTGTATTTATTCGTGCCATGCTTCTGGGCGTGTTTGATACAAGAAGTACTGTGTTTTCACGATCACCAGGTCACAGAAGAACTAGAACAAGAATAATGGGGCTTCTGGATTTGTGTGTTGGGGACTAATCTGGGTCATGCGCAAGTTTCACTGTTAATTGGATCATAACGAGTTGGGCATCTATACACTCATCAAGCTTTCACGTGGACCTTCAGTGAAACGACAAAACCTTCAAATACCAAACTAGCCTGATGGAACAGTCTCATTTAAGGTTATTGGTTCATAGTCGAGCTGATATTCTAATGCGTCATTCTGGTGGACTTTCTAATCATCCTCCTTCTAAGGAGGGCGATTTGATAGCACTTTCTGAGTTTGCTAGGTTGTTTGTTGTTTTATTTCGGTCATGGAGTATCTCACTCAGTTCATTGACGCCGCGGAGAATTCACACGAGCTGCTTGGCCAAAGCAGCTGACAAGATATTCAACTTGCAATGAGCCCTTGGTGGTAGATTCCGGAATGAGAGAAAAGTGAGTTGTCATGCTTTGCATGCGCCTCAACATTTCATACTGTCTCTCACTACTAAGATCATACTAATTCTGGGATCCACTACTTTGGCTGCTCGACATTGGTCGATTTTCTAATCTTCCACACAGCTGGTACTTGAGCGGAGGCGCCTGACCTGGATTTAACCCAGTGATATTGCCACTTAGGTGGCTTGCAGAATAAGCTTGGTGCATTGGTCATGACTACTTCTCCCGTGACAGCTTCTTTGCACCCCTCACCCTTCATGATAATCATAACCACCTTGCTCTACTAGCTATAGCACTGATCATTCGAACCCGTGGCATCCCCTACTTCAAGAATCGATCTTGGTAGTTAACTGAATTTTTGATGTTGAAATTGTCGTATTGCTGGACTTGCGGTGATGGTATCGTTCTACCAGATCGAGAATATATTGTAAGTTTTGCAGAGCTTCCTGTGTTCCCCAATCACTTGACCGACCTGGTATTATATATATTGGCGCCATTCCGTTTGGCACCATTCCGACGTCTAAACCCACAATGTCTTAAACTAAGTCGCCTTCATTGAGGAGTCGCACTTTGAAAATGGCCTGGTTTACTCTTCACATCGATGTATGAAACACTGGATGAAATGTCACGCGCGCCGGAAATTCCAACCACTAATTGTCATAACTGTGGTGTATGGCTCAATTCACTAAGGACCTAATTTCTTCTCGTGCTGGTATGAAATATAGCAAATTGCTCGTTGACAAAAGTACACGACCGCCTGTTCCAAACTCCTGAGTAGGTCGATTTCTATCGTAATATTGCCTCATTCGACCTTGAGATGCTTGCAGAGCTCGTCAAGCTGCCACTGTCATATTCTTTTGATGCTCACACAAATTCTTTTCCAAGTTTCTGAGCAGCAGGAGCAGCAAGAGACTAGCTTGGTTGTTGTGGATCAATGATTCTGGCGTTACAGGCTGGTACCCTAAGTCTGCTTCGAACGGTGTCATGTAATCGAGGGTTGGCTTTAAGCGTTGCGTGCAAACTCAGCCAATGGCAAGAGCTCATTCCAATCGTCACTGTTGTTGTAAAATGCTCATCGATAATTATCGATAGTCTGGTTAATTAGCTCCGTATCCCGTTAGCTTGTTGTTGAAAAGCAGTCGCTGAGTTCCTGGCATTTCGCAAAGATTTGTCCGTACGGCAAATGTAAATTTTGATTCACGTTGGGATAAAACTTCTTTCGGCAGACCGTGAAGTACGAACACTCGATCACGATATAATTTGTCTTTCTGCAGTGATGTTGCAATAGTTGTTACCAAGAATTGAGCATGGTTAGACAAACGGCCTATCACGGCCGTAATTGAATCAAAGCCTTCCTGCGATTCTGGTAGCGCCATCATACAAAATCCATAGTGAGTTGTGTCCACCCCGCAGAGAGTATAGATGCGACGCAGAACTGCAGGAGGCTTTGTCGATCGACGTTTAGTTCGTTGGCAAACTTCATTCGATCATACAAAAAAATCGGACTGAGGGTTTCATGTACTTCAAAGGCATTTTTGTTCAATTATATGTAGCGTTCGTTCCATGTCAGGGCGCCCGTAGTACCACGCATCATGAAAATCATACATGACCTCATCAATACGTTGCACCGCTCCTGATTACATAGTTGATGATTGCCAAGGTTTCCAAATATTGCCGTAATGAGCGATAACGTGATCTTCTTGAGTACTGCGGAATAGCTTTCTTAAAGCTACGAATTATGGTATTATTTGGAATTTCATCCCAAGCAGCGATACCGAATTGCACGGACACGTTTCCCTTTAGCAGTGCAACTGATTATACCCGACTATATATTACTGTAGCTTTGCTTTGAGCGGTTCCTTGATCCCAACATTAAGCGGTTGACATACCACAGTGGTATTGACAATATCGGCCACAATCCGCTGTCCTGCTTCAGACACGCGACATTCAAATTTGCCTAGAAGAAGGAGAGCATCAATTTCGAACTTCAGTAACTTAGAATCATAAAATTTTCAGCTTGGGGCGTCAATCCAAGCGCTCATTTGTACGGTATAGAAGTGTTTCAAAGGCATTTTTGTTCAATTATATGCAGCGTTTGTTCCGACCGAGACCCGACGTCACTAGGACTTCCATGCCACTCGAGTGTGGTACACGTGAGAATGAGCTTCTTGGTCAATCAACGTCCAACATTGCTTTTCGCTGAAAGGTTTCTCGTTGGAAACTTGGCGAAAATGGGGTCGAAATTCCGACACCACAACTCTTTATTCTCATCACTAAAAACATGATACGTGATATAAGGATGTGACAGGGGCACATGAGCACCTTGCTTCGAAGGAGCGTGCTATTTGGTGTATACAAAATCTAAGCGAGTAACCGTCCACCAGTCCCTGGTCTTTGAAAACTTAATAGCTACAATAGGGTACCTGAATGTACGAAAAATATGCAACTAGCACGGCCAACATGCCACACGACAATAATCATTAAGGATAACCCCTTCCAAATTAAAACATAAAATCATTCCTCTTTCTCGGCTACATTACCAACTAAATCCTCTGAAGTGCCGACAACATGCTTCCTTCCGCGCCTCGGGGGATACGAGGTACAATGCCTGCTTTGAGGAAACCGCGTACAATTTCCTTGTGTCTCACCGCTCTTCATGCGCTGACAGCAATATCCGTGATGAGTGCGCATCGCGCTGAAGTGTCTGGAGCACAGTCGTTGATAGCGTGGTAGTAAACATCATATTTTCTGCATGAGACCTTGAACCCCTTCATAACCGATACAGCCATAAGTTGAGGTAACCCTGTTATTCTAGGGGGATACACTCTACTGACGTGCAGCATTCGGCTTCAAGAGCACATCGCACAGTGCTCATTTTAGAGAGTCCAGTAGTAAAAGCCTCGGCTCCGAAGCATAAGGTTTCACACCTAAAATACACATACGTTATCAGATGTAACAACAAAACCACTTATAAAAACGTTGATAAACCCTTCTATCCATTCGAGCATTCCCACTTCATTGCAGTGCTTTCCCTGAACAGTAAAATAGTTCCCTTGCGATTGTGTCGACTAGATTGCAGCTATTGGTGTACTTGTGCACTTCGTGTGCCCGTAAAAACGACAAAGAAAGTGAGTTTGACACCAAGTGCCGAAGTATAAAGGAAGCAGACGCGCGAAATGAGTGTTCAGACATTCCTGTGTGTCAAACGGCAATAAAAGGTAAAACGGAGATACCATTAAGGTCCAAGTTAAAGGCAGATTCATATTTAGGTGCTCCATTGGTGTGGCAAGAGTTCCGCATATCTCCAATTTGTAGATGATGGTTTTTGAACATTCTGAAAATTTACCATACATAGTACTTAAAAAATGGTTTAGCTAAGTAGTCCTAACATTTAAACCATTACCTGCATTTATGTACGTTGTTTTGTTCCACGATGTGTTGTTACTCGCACAGAGAGGCGATTTAGAATGCGAAACCGCCGTAAGCAAATTTTTGCCGCTTCCAGCGACTTTCTAGAGAGGAGCTGGGGCTCAAATCGTACTGCCATATGGAGTAAGCACTGGCCAGTGACACCTGCCTAAATAATACAAAAAGCGACTGTTAGATAGAACAGTAACACTTGATTTTTCAATACGTTTTGACTTGTTTTTTCGCTTCACTGTACACCGCGTTAAGTACCTAACCTCACAAAAGCGTTCTAAGATAGTTAACAATGTCCTCATTATCTCAACAGACGTAGCTTATCGTTCTTCCAAAAGTGGAAAACGCAATGTAACACTTCGTTCTACTGTGCTAGTCACTGTCGTGTTGCCTCTTGCTTTTGAGCATGTGTAATTTGATCTGACATCTTCTTCCAGCGCCACAACGCTGCGCGATGAACATTATACTTTGCCACAAGAGCCTCTATATCGCCTCCCCAATAGCTTTAACCTTACGTACAGCCTAACAGCATTTCAGTAAGATAGTACATGAACGAATAAGAGCTTATATTTACGTGGTAGTGCTCTTGGTTACTGTTTTTGCGTTTATAGAGCATCAATACTGCGAAGTGAAGAGGCGATAGATTGAAAAATGTGCGGGAAGTAATGAATGGCGTTTGGTCTATTGGTGATGAGAATTGCAAAGTTCGAATTTTTTAGACTTATCTTTTACAATTTGACTTGGTACATTGAATTTACGCTTTTGCATATTTCTTTGTATATTCCGGTAGATTAAGTACATATACATCACTTTCCTATCTTCTTCTGTCCTAACAGGCTAACAGCCGCAGTGCAAGCACTGAGCACCAAGTTCCCACCAAATTGAAGATCCAGACATCAACGGGTCACGCTTTCCCACCCGTAGACCCTCGGCAAAGAGCGCAGACACGTTCCCCTGATCACCGTGAGTATGACTTACGCGAGCTGCCACTGCCGCACCAAGATCTACCACGCGTTTCATTACCTGATGAAGAAGAGATGCATCAGGCCAAGACCGTCCAAGATATGACCGAGTATTGAAATCATTCACAATCGACCCTTTTGACGGTACTGTGGCTTCAGGTGTTTTTGATGCTTGAGCAGCTACGTAGTTTGAAAGCTTCATTGTACAACTCAGCACAGAAGAAGATTTGCATGGAGTTTATCTACCAGAATATGTTAAAGTTGCCTATTTCGTAACTTGAGAGGCGTCGCACGCAAGTGTTTCATTGCGAGCAATGACGACCTTCGCCATCACCATCTCAACGGTCTTGGACGCCGCCTCAAGCGTGAGTTTGGAAACCGAGTTACCAAGCTGCAGATCTGTGAACTAGTTGCCAACGAACGCAACCATCAATCCGAGACGTATCATGAATTCTCATTACGACTAAGGGAAATGACAGCAGCAACTACGGCAGATGGTTCCGAGACTACTGAATCAAACAATCTCACATTAAGTGGCTTCCTAGTTAACGCGTGAAAAAGCACACTTCGCTTAATCCTTCGAGAGGCCTCTCAAGAGCCTCTACATGAGATGGAGCGAGCGATCATGAATTTGTACACATTAACAAGGCACCAAGGCGCGTTGCCACCACGCAACTTTCCCCAGTCAATCTGGGGAAGCACAAAATATCCGATCCAAAACTCTTCCACGATCGTGCACAGAAAACGGTGAAACACTACACTACTTTCAAATCAGAAAACATCCCTCGTAGGGATTTTTCGAAAGATCGATGTGGTGAATGCGGTGAATGTGGACATACGACTGGATATCATGATACATTCGTCAAACGTCGCAAAGGCGCAGCTCACGGCGCCTCTTCCGTTGTCCCAGGACAGCATTCTTTGTCAATCAAGCCAGACTCCGAAGGAGAAAAAAACGAGACGGCCATGGACTCAAGTAATCAAGCTTGAAGGTCGAGAGAGTCACTAGCGAAGTCCCGTCGTGAGCACGACCCGGGAATTATTATTGGTGCCCCGATCATTGACTCAGGATCCACATATCACATAACTGGAGACCCACCCAGATTATTCGACATACATGATTGCAAAACTCACGCAGTCGAGCTGGCTGACGGAGACTTAATTACCGGCAACCAAAAAGGAAAAAATGAGTCTTAATGAAGTCAACGGAGTTGTCCTGGATGATGTTGTCTACGCCCCCGGCTTCAACCAGACATTGATATCGGTCAAACAACTCATCGAACATGGGACAAAAGTGGAGTTCACAGACAAGGAATGTCTCATTTATAACAAGCTTATTTACGGCACAAAGGTCCACGAGGTGTATACACACTTCCAATTCCTCCCAACTGGTATCAGTGGCACTACGACCGAATTGAATAGAATTTTGGCACCAGAGACTCAATCATCTAAACTACAGAGCGATCACTGACCTAGCTAAATCTGGTGCAGTGAAAGGAATGAAAGGTTGTCGGCTCCCCAACACCCTCTCGTACCTGCGAGACTTGCGCTAAGAGCAAAATAACGCATGCATCAGCACCTCGAACGGCAAATAGGTCTGAAGATGCCAAAGATGTAGTGTGTCACGGAGACCTTGCTGTTCCTTTTCAATGCAGCTACATCGCTACCATCTTGCGTTCCAATGGATGGGTCATACTTCGATGTATTTCTTGAAACGCAAGAGTGACGCAGCGCTAGGCTTCAAAACTTGCATAAATGTTGTCAATCGCCGATTTTATCAACAAAAGAACATCAAAATTTATCGCTCTGACAATGGCGGCGAATTTATCGGTAGTAGCTTTCAAAAGGTGTATGATGATGAAGGCATATCTACTGAAATGTCGGAACCAGATGCGCAAAACCAAAACGGAGTCGCCGAACGAACCCATCGAACAGAAGCTGATGCCACCAGAGCACTCTTGCTACAAGCCAATATACCACATTATTTGTGGGAATACGCAGTATGAAGTGTAGTACACACGCGCAATCGCGTCTTGTCGAAAAGTGACAGAAGCATGACACCGTTCGAGCAGTTTTGGGGTCGAAAACCAGACCTTAAACTTGTGAGAACGTTTGGTCAACGATGCGTGGTGCTCATCCCGTCTGAGCAGAGGTCGACCAAGTTTCAGTTCCGACCAAAGGGAAGAACTGGCATTTTTTTCGGCAGCGATCCACAACGCAAGGGCTACTTCGTTTACGTGGCAGGGCGTAGGCATCGCGTTGTGTGGAGCAGAAGTGTAGTATTTCTTGAACCACCGACCAGTCAGACTAAAAAGGGAAACGTTATCAGAGATCCACTGACCATCGTGAACACCGAAGAAAATGATGATTACAGCGCCTACAAGGACCAAACCGCACCGGAAGAAACACTAATGGACCGCCAAGAATTGAATCAAAGAAATTCAAGAACTGACCTACGCGAAAGCGCTAAAAGAAACCGTGACCATGTGATTGACGGTCAATCCACAATCGTGCCGCCACGACGTTCTGCTCGCATAGCAGAGAGAGCATTGACCGCTGAAGGTGCCACGCTAGATGATAGTATTCAAGCACCGTTGACCCTCAAGGAAGCCAGGACGTCTAAACACTGGCCGAGCTGGGAAAAAACAATTCAAGAAGAAATACAAGCATTACGTGACAATGACACATTCGAGGTAGTTGAGCCTCCATCGGACGCCAACATCGTCGGAAACATGACTGCTTTTCACTAAATGGAGATGGTAAACTTGAACGCCTGAAAGCACGGCCTTGCGCTCAATGATTCACACAAGAATTTCTTAAAAACTATTCTGAAACATACGCTCCTGTGGCCCGCTTGAACTCGATCCGCACCTTCCTCGCGCTAATCATCCAAAGTGGGATGCGCGTACGCCAGGGCGATGTCCCTACCGCGTATGTGAAGGCACGACTGAAAGGGACAATATATGTACGCCAGCCTCAGGGATTCGAGGAAAGCAGTCTCACCAGCGTGTGGAGACTCAAGAAGGCACTCTACGGGCTTAAGCAGGCCGGTAGAGAATGGAATGCTGAAATAAATCCTTTGTTAGATTGTTGATACTAAATCCATCTGCTTGGTGCCTCCAGATACAATCTGGTGGTATCGAACAGCACGTGTTTGTATTGTGTCTTGATACACAACAGTATTGACAAGCATGGATGCTGGTTATGCGACTTGTTTACAATTAAAGCTATGGGTGGAGAGAAATTACGAATTTCAATGTTTATTTTAGATCTGGTATTTTCAGCACCTAGAAATGGCACAAGTGTCAGAAGTAGTTAGAAATGTCAAGTTTGTGAATATCTGAATATAGGTCATTAACATTGAATTCAAAGCCGTATTTATCTTTCACTGATCAAGACTTCTCATGTTCGCCATAGGGAACGTTTCATTGGCCCTACCGACGTCACGCCGCAACACCAACATCGACATCAAGTGGAGTTCTAGTGCCCCGATTGTTTGGCCGGACGCTCGTCAACCATATTTCAGACCTCCGATATGGGAGGCGGCAAGCACTTACTGGAATGAAGCTGACAATTCGACCACAATCACCCCGTCGCCAAGATCAACATTGGTTGCCCAATTCTAGATCAAGGTATATCACGATAGAAACTTAACTGTTACCAGCAGCAGCGAGTAGAAGTGTCCCCGTTGCTGCTATCCTGTCAAACAGTCCAAGAACAGTAGCAAGCACGTCTTCCGAGATTGGCCGTGGACCATTCTAGTGCCACCGACTAGTACACAAGGTGAGGTCAAATAACTTCACGGGAGATCGGAGTACACATCTGTTAATCCGTAGTTCGGGTACCATTTGCAATAGGACCCCTGCGATATTGCAATTTTGCAGAACCATTCCCTTGTCTATAAACATGATTCTTGTCGAACTGTTCTGCGTCACAGCCAGCAGTGTTGTCTCTAATTTTTGTTTCTGGTCGTCGGATCCCTCATATGAATCCATTTTGAGCAGGTAGTGGAGGTTATCCCCAGGCCAAGAAAATTTTAATAAACTGGTCTGCAGAAAATAGTCAGCCTTCGACATCGCCAAATGGAACACCCACTTTCTGCGTCAAGAAACCAGTCGGATAAATTGTCATGCACTTGACACGCATACGATTAGGTAAACGTTCTTATGCAACGGAGGGTCAAGATTATTGACAAAATGCAACGTGCTTGCTGGTTTCTTGAAAGGACTTCTTGAATAAGTACTAACAGATTCCCCCGGATAAAAGATTTTGCCCAGATAAAATAACTCTTTCGACTTCGATCAATATTTGGAAGCACTACTAAATAGAGTACCTCTCTCTGATGGTATTACAAAATGAGATTCGCACAAATAAATGGACTGGAGCTTTGGGTCCACTTCTCTCGATGTCACTATCACTCACTTTCCATTCCCAAATCCTTACGAGCGTCTAAGACGGTTGCTGAGAAGCTGGAGGTGATAGGGTGGTTAGGCAGTTTGGATTAGGAGTTCCGACTAAGTATTTCCGAGACGAGCGTGGATGAATCGTGAGTAGTTCTCAAATCCGACAGTGGTGGAAGAAGTAAGGTGAGCTGTGGCAAACTGGGACAATAATGCGCCAGGTTGCGGGCGGGGGAGCGAGGACAAAACTGGGCGCTTAGGAAAAAGAACTGTTTGACCAGGTGATGCAATTCCGGTCCAACAAAAATGACGACCTGTCCGTGGATACAGTTTACGGCTTGAAAGCCGGCCGCCACTCTACTTGTCGATCACGAGCTCGAGGTATCCGGGGGAGTCTGTAACCAATTTCCAATGAAAGAATCAGATGTTCCATTTTTCGCATTTCAAGCACCCGACGGCGCGTGCGAATACTTTGTGCTGCCGATGGGTCTCTCGAACGCCCCTGTTAGTTTTAATGCTGGAGTTTTGTCGAATGCTTTCTGACCTGGTGATGTACGTGAATCCTACTTTGACGACATTTATGTCTACATAAAATCACGGAGTATCAGGGAAAATATAGAAACATTGGACCGTGTATTTACTCGTCTCGAAGATAAATGATCTTCTGTAGCTCGATAAATGCGTATTTTGTGTCGATGAGATACCGCGCTTAGGGCATTATGTGAGCCGAAATGGATTGCATATTGATACATCAAAAGTAACAATTCTGCGATAGTGGCTGTTCACCCCAAACCGAAACGAACTGCAGTTGGGTTCTGGGTATAGCAGTGTACGTGCAGATATTTTGCAGAGGTTTTCCTGCACAGGTCACGCAGCATCCTAAACGATAAAAGGGTGAGGGCGCAAGGAAAATTTTCCCTAACCTTCCTGTCATATTCACTTTATGAAGAATAAACAAAGAATAAACGAAGGGCTGAATATGTAATCTTTATTATTGGAAGTCTATTGTAAATGTTGGCGCTAAGATAATTCTGTGTTATAGCCTTTAACAGCATGGGGTATGGTGGTGTACATGTACCAAATCGAGCCTGAATGGATAGAACAGTATATGGCAGGCAAAACGAGCTGCCTGTTAGTGGTGCAGCGTATGTGCGAGCGAGTTGCTAAACGGCAACTTCAGTATTTGCTGCATTTTCTGAAAAATATGTAAATTATAGCCATAGAAATGTGTTTAGGCTCGGATTTACATCTCAGATACCTCAAACCGAGAAGAGAAGAACTGAAGATCTTGAGCAAGTTCGCGCTGTATTTGCACTCGATTTCTGAAAAAAATACGCTGCATACACACAGGAAGGCACGTACAACGTTGGTGAGACTGCTATCAACTTTGACATGTCTCCCTTTCGTATTTGGACTAGAAGAAGACTTCGAGGTACTGCTAGACTTGTAAATATGTCGAAACATTCCGGATGAATAACAGCTGTTCTCAGTTTACGTGCGCATGCTTAGTTGATTAGCTCATTATTGTGTTTTATTTTGTTTACTTACAGCAGTGTTGCTCATTTGTTATTTGCATTCGATAGGAAAAACGCTGCTAATACTCTTCATCGTTCGTGGAAAGCTAGGTGGTCGTATTGCAGCTACCGAATTTAATGACTACTGTGGTATAGCAGAACACACAAA
>PCFV01000125.1:0-59569 GCA_002812785.1 Phytophthora litchii | reverse complement strand
TCATCGAAAGTGACAGGGGAAATCAACAATCTTAACACCGGTGAACTCCAGCGGCTCCGGATATTGCAGACACCTTGTGGCGGGGAAACAACGATAATTGATACGTCTGACTCCCTCTCAGAGTATCAATCGGGTCATATAGGATCATTTCTGGACTCATATCGATGGCGTTTGAATCTTAAACGACACATACAACGTAGCTGAAGAACGAATGTTGCTTTGGATTGGTGATTGAGGGAATCTAAGAATTGTGAACCTCATACCACATATGTCGACGTGCCCGCCAGGTTTCAAACGCCAAAACGACGATATACGCGACGCCCTCGTAGAACCACTGCGTTTACTACGTCGTCGTAGAAGTATCCGATCCGCAGCAGCTACTTTATTACATCGCTTGTTATAAACTTTATATTTTAATACTTCATCACCCACCATATTAATAGAATATAACAGGATTTTGTAAGTGCGTTTTAGGAAGGTCACATTTTAGGTCACCCGTTTTTTTATTAGGTCACAGTTTTGGGTCCGTTTTTTTACGGGTCCCGGTTTTGGGTCAGGACCCAAAAGTAACCAGACCCGCCGGTGACCCATTTTGAATTCTTCCTTTGGATTCGTACTGGGCTTCAGTGGGAGGTTCTGTTAATTTTGATCTAGTTCCATTTCTTGAGACAACAGCAGTGCAAATGCGCAACGTCTGGTTGTTGGCACTTCTTGCCTTCTTAGTCGTATTCGTTGTCAGAAAAACCCGTGATCAGTGGCACGACGGAGCCCCTGGAATCCGGGGTCTTATCATTAGCTTCACATCCACCTTGACGATTTCTGGTCCTTAAAAAAAGACCACGTTCCGAGACACAAACATCACAAGCGTCTTCCACATAGCTAACGAAGGGCCAATTATGGACATCATCCATTGCAATTCTGGTGGGTACATGAATACTTCATCATACATTTTCGATGACAGCGCGAGTATGCTTTTTTTCAGTGTTGGCGCAGTCATGGCACTTGCGATATCTATCAAGGTTTTTGGATCTTTAACACCTCGAAGAAGCTGGATACACCGTGAATGTGACGACGTTGTCCTGAGTTCAACACCCATCGTTCCTAGTGGAGCAAGGATCCTCTGGCCGGCATCAGTATTGAACATTCGCTTTCTGGCAATGATGCGGCATTCAGTGATACGTGGTCCGCGTATCTCCAATCTTACAACGTTGCCAGTACCGAAATCACAATCAAGCGGATCTCATCCTGTAGTTTTTTCACCAGCAATCGACATAATTTCAAAGCGCCACGATCCATCAGAGCATGTGATGCCTTTCAGTTTTGTAGCCGACAGTAACTTGCGAAGAAACCCATTACGTGGCGTACGTTGGAATTCCACCGGGTTTCGCTCCATCGTGCACCTCATGAACATTGCCATGATGACCGATCCGTGTAATCTCTTCTGGCTGCGAGTTCTTGGCATTCAGTTGTACCTTTATAAGATCCATCCAATCTATTAGCAACCAAGATAATAAGTGTACAGCAAGATCGTACGCAATCATTTTACCAATTCGGGAAAATGAAATGGAAGAGTATACGGGCTTGGGATCCGGAGACTATGAACTGCTTGATTCGGCAAATTCCAGGGATGTTCCGATGTCGATACTGCTACAATGTGGGTAAAGAAAAAATATAAGTGCATTAGTTCATCAGATCAATTCTCGTGTCACCTGTATCCTTTACGCTGCCGAAAATCTGTTTCCCAAGGGGGTATTCCCATTTATTTCGATTTTTGCACATTCTATCTGCCCACGTCATGCATCAGCAACTAGGTAGGCAGCTACTCGTATGCATTCACCATCAACAAGCTTTGTGATTAGTGCTCTTCAGTGTCACGACTGAGACGGCCCAGTCCGTTCAAGGCAGCGACGCGGTAGGCCTCCGCCAAAGTTGGATAGTTAAACACGGCGTCGCGGAAGTACGTCAAGGAACAACCCATGGCCATTGCGACCTGTCCAATATGAATAATCTCCGTGGCACCTTCTCCAATGGCGTGCACACCAAACACCTTCAGTGTATCAGGGTCAAACAAGATTTTGAGGGTGCCACCAGCCATAGCTCCCATCATTTGGCCCTTTGCCAGCTCGGAATACTTCGCAATGCCAATTTCGTAGTTCACGCAATCTTTCGTGAGTTGCTGCTCCGTTTGGCCCACCATCGAGATCTCTGGGATTGTGTAAATGCCATACGGATAATTGCCGTTCTCCAACTGACTCGTTGCTGCGAGCTCCTCATCCGGGTTCCACATGTGGCACGACGCCAGACGGCCTTGTTCCATACTCGTAGACGCAAGTGCCGGCGCACCAATGCAATCACCTGCGGCGTAGCTGATAAAGAGACAAATATGAGATGAAGTCTATCGTATACTACATGAACTTTCACACGTACATGTGAGGCTGGTCGGTCTGGTAGTTTTTGTTCACGTTGATCAAACCACGGTGGTTGCGCGAGAGTCCCACCGCCTCCAAGTTCAGTCCGTCTGTGCTCGCCTGACGACCAACGGTATACAAGAGAGCGTCGGCGCTGAGCACCTTGCCACTATCGAAGAACACCTTGACACGATTGTCCGTCGTCTGAAAGCAGCACGAGTTAGCACCTGTGTCGTACACAATTCTAGGACCCAGCCACGCTACCTCAACTTTCTTGATGGTCTCACCCAACAAGAAACGCGCTCCGTTGCTTTGCATCTCATACGTGAGGTTGCTGATGATTTCACGGTCACAGAAGGACAGAATCTGCAATTAAAAAGTCAGTACATCATCTCCCATATCGTTACTATTGCTTTCACTCACATCAGGACGTCCGTCAACCACCGTGACAGAGTGTCCAGGCACCACGTTCACCATGGACGCGTATTCCATGCCGATGACGCCAGCACCCACGACAATGAGCGAACGCGGCAGCTGGTGCATGTCGCGACTGAGGATTTGATCGCTATCGATGATAACCTTGCCATCAATGGGTACAAGTGGGTTATGGGCCGGTCTTGTGCCGCACGCGATGAGGAACTTGTCGGCTTTGATGCGCGAGAGCGAGTCCAGATTGGCGTTGCCGCCCACGCCACGTTGCTTCTTAGCGTCCTGTTCGTCCTTCACGATGGAAATCTCGTGTTCGTTCTCGAAGCGTGCAAAGCCTGGGATGACGTCCACACGCGCAGCCTTGAGTTGTGCACGCACCACGTCCTCCTCGGAGCTCACGACGCGCTGCACACGGTGCAGAATGTCCTCGATCGTCACAGTCTTCATACTGTACGACTTGCCATAGAAGCCGTGGTGACGGTAGCCAGAGAGATGCAGCACTGCCTCACGGAACGTCTTGGACGGGATCGTGCCTGTGTGGACGCACACGCCGCCCAGTCGCGACTTCTTGTCCACGACTGCCACGCGCTTGCCCTGTTTGGCCGACTCGAGCGCGCATTGCGTCGCGGACGGACCGCTGCCGATCACCACCAGGTCGTAGGCCGCCACCTGCGGCTTGAGCGATTGCGTCGAGAAGCGACGCACCAACGCGCCCGTCGTCTTCGCATTCCAGAGCCCCACCATGTCACTTGAGGAGTGAGTGTCCTTCCGCACCCCATATTGGTTCAATTTGTATGATTGGCTGAAAAAGTGGAATGGCGCAGGTTGCGCTTGGTGTGGACCACAATTTATGCAACCTCACTCCACTTTGCTTACCTTGGACAACAGGCCCAAGACAAGATGGCGCGCAATGAGGAGAAGGCGCAGTCGCTGCTGAACCGATGGACGTCCATGAAGCAGGACTTCGCGGACACCTTCAAGAAGTGAGTCTAGCCATGTCCTCTGTGTGATCTCACCAACCACTAACGCTACGGCTGTGACCCAGTCGACGGCCGTATCTGGCGTCGCAGTGTGACAACCTCAAAGACGCAGAGCGCTGGCGACGACAGCTCGTCCGCGAGATATCCAAGAAGGTGGCGGACATCCAGAACGGTTCGTCTAGACCTGGCACTGGGTCTTATGCTAAAGCTAACACTGTATTTTCCAGCTGGCTCCAGCGAGCACGTGATTCGAGACCTGAATGACGAGATCAACAAGAGAATTCGAGAGAAACGACACTGGGAGCGCAGGATCGTGCAGTTGGGCGGATCGGACTACACCAAGTCGCAGCCACAGGCATATGATGCTGACGGTGTTGCTGTGAATGAGGTCGGCGGGTACAAATACTTTGGCGCTGCCAAGAACCTCCCTGGTGTGCGCGAACTCTTCCAGAAGGACGAGTACGAGCCTCGCAAACGCACTCGACATGACATGTACAAACACATTGAGCCAGACTATTATGGGTACCGCGACGACGAGGACGAACAACAGTTGAAGGACGAGGAGGAAGCAGAGAGCAAGCTACGTCAACGCGCCATGGACGGCTGGGACTCTGCTGAGGCTAAGCGCAAGGTCCAAGTTGCTGAGTTGGTGCGTCATAATTGTTTTGTAATATTGGCGAAGAGTAACTACTCACGCGTGTTGCCTGTACTGCACAGAGTGTACCGACGGAATGTAGATAAGGTCACGAGCACAAGACTTGATTTGCTACTGTTGTTGCTGGTTGCTAGTCTTGGCGTCGTTGACATGTGCCGTCTTCGACAGAAACACGTAGAGCTTAAAGGTCAAGGGCGACGAAGCAGTAGAGCAATTAATAATGGAGAGAGCGTTCCGCGGAGAAGTTTGTTGATTTTTCTGTTTGTTTTATTCATGTTGACTTGCGTAGGACGAGGGGAACACGAGCGCGTCTGCTTGGTCGGCCAAGTTGCCTCCCCGTCGGCCGCTCGCTCACCCCGTGGTCAATAATTACAGGAGGAGTCGCACACTAGACGCAGGCCAGGCAGACTGCAGCAGACACGCACGCGCACGGCTCAACTGCTGATCTGTACTTAGTCCTTGAAGTGGCGGATGGGGTTGGCCTTCTGCGCCTTGCCGTACTCCACGGAGGCGGCCTGCCACTCGGCCGACGTGGTCTTGGGCGAGCCGGGCACGTCTCCACCAAGGTCCGGGCCTACGGGAGATCAAGAGTTAGTCTGCTGTTGATACACTAGGCAAAGGGCTGTAGTTCGCGCACCAGTGTAGCGGAAGAAGGCGAAGGTGGAGTACGACACACCGAGAATGGCCGGGATGGCGATGGCCATGGTGCTGCCCTTGCTGAGCTTCTGCGACAGAGAGTAGAACATGGTGCGGGTCTAGTGACGGCTTTTGGAGACTGCGCGCATGAACCACCAGAGCGGCCCCCGACCTGCGGCTACCGTCAAAGCTGCAAAGACCCGCGACGACCAGTGAATACTGTGTGTAGCCCGCTACGTATCGACGGGTTGGAAAACTGGTACAACATACAAACACATACATGCGAAGCTGCGTACAAGCTCTTGGCATATTAAGTTCCAGAGTTGGTGGTGCTTTTTGACAAAAGAAGGTGAACCATTGACATAACAGGGGGATGTTGACCCCTCATTCTGACAAGAGCAATTTCGGTGGCGTCTTCAACTTACTGCCCACGTACTTCCGTGCATCTCACTCCTTTATCCGAGTCTCAAATCCTTGTCCGTGTAGTAAATATCTTTAACCAACGATCGTTTGTACTATCCCACCTGCTCAATTCAGCTCCTGGATGACCGGCCGCGGCTTGTTGCAAGGCTTCTCGAGCCGCATCTGGAACGACGTGTCCTTCTCCTGCTGCTGTTTCAAGTCGGCATCAACTCCTTTTGCTTTTGTTGCAGCCTTGATCTGGTCCATTTCACCAGCGTCCTCAGCCTCGCCACTGTGCTCATCCATCATGCCAAGCGCAAAGTTCTGTGGCAGCATGAAGTTCGTCCACAACGACAGTTAGCTCTAAAGACAATGCGCCATCGCAAACAACCACTGTAACGCACCATTTCAATCACAGGCGCCTTCGTCTCTTCACCACCAGTCATTGCATCATCGCCGTCCTCATCGCTCTGCTCCTCGTTTTCTTCTACTTCGATATTGTGCTTGGCGCCTTCTCCTGCTGCTACTGCATCGCTCAACTTCTTGTTCTCCTCAGCCATCACGGGCAGGAACGCTTCCAGCTTGGAGAAAACTGTTCCAGCAACAACATCCACACCAATACATTAGTCTATATGACCACAAAACCGCATCCAATTCATCAATAACGCCAACGCACGTGCGCTCTTGGGCAGATTCGGAAACGACGGAGGCTTTTGCTGGTCCTGCATTGTGCTGTCGAGCTCTAGACATCCAAACACAGTGCAATAGTCAGCAATCTCACTTCCTTCAGCAGACAGCATCACACTAGCTGCTTCCTACTGTCGCTGCCGTCCACGAACGTCTGTACCGCTTCGTCAATCTCGATTGTGTGCGCCACACGAAATAAGTGCAAGTTGAAGTGGCACCAAATTAGCATGGCAGGTCGCCGCATCGTGCGCCCCAAGCAGCGTCGTCATGCATCGAACAACCCCTTGCTCTGGCTGTGGGGCACTGGTAAAGCCAAAGTAGATGTAGTGGCGCAGCAGGTGCTGGACCACGACGACGGTATCTTCTTAGCGGTGCGGGCCAACGACGTGGACACTGCGCTCCATCTCATTGACACAGACGAAAACTGTCTGACGTTGCGGGACTCAGTGGGGGCGGCGCCCATTCACATTGCGTTCCTCTTCGGTCACTACGACCTGGGCAAGCACCTCGTACTGAGATGCAGAGCGTTCGCCACTCTCACGTACACGTCGGGACTCGCACATGAGCCGTCGCCGTACGAGGGCGAAAACATCCTGCACATCGCCATCATCCGCCGACAGACGGAACTCGTGCAGTGGCTTGTGCGGGAGGTGCCGCAGTTGGTGGGAGCGGAAACCACCGGAAAGTTCTTTGGTCCTACCAAGGCCTGTTACTTTGGAGGCACACCACTGCTCTTCGCACTCGCGTCCAACCAGATCGACATGGCGCTGCATATCTTAGAGGCTACTGAACAGCTACATGAAGGATCTTCGAAAGAGGGCGATGGAGCGAAATTGCCGTGGATTTTCATGTGTGATCGGTTTGGGAACAACGTGTTACATCTCGCAGTCATCCGAGACTTACCCGACGTCTACGACTTCGCACTTCGGTATGTCATGAAGTTGCTGTCGTTGGGCAAGAAATGTACGACAAATAAAGTTGGTCCGAGGATTCCTGAAATGAAGCTGGGTGGTGATGTACATGACGTGGAGAATATGGTAGTCGTACATAACCCAACACAGCCATCATCGCCAACTGATGATCTCCTCACTCCATTTGACGACTTCCGGCAAGGTGAAATCAACCTTGTAAAATTCCTACAAAACACCAGCGACTCAGGGTACCAGCAAATGTTTCGCTTCCTGATGCAACGTAATTCGGACGAGCTGACTCCACTCTCCCTTGCTGCAGCTATCGGGCAGCAGAGAATGTTTCAGCACCTATTTAACCATTCGTCATCAATAGCATGGCGATATGGCCCCATCACAGCAATCCACGTGCCATTATTTGACCTGGAGCAGCCAGAGCTGCGACCACATGCTGACTTTGGACGCTTTCAGCGTATTCATGACTGGATTACATCCCTACCATATCCATTAGCTCCGAAAGGGAGGAAAGGCTATCGAACAGCCATCCAGTGCCTCTGCTCCACCGAGAAACTCTCCAACACACTTCAGAATCATCATGCAATCAGGCAAGAGGTTGTGTCGAAGCGCCTTGAGATGCTGAAAATATTGGAAATTCAGCAGCTCTTGCACAAGAAATGGAAATATGTCGGTAAGCAGCGGTTCCTATGCCGCCTGGCAATCTACTTGATCTTCCTCATAGTGCTGAATGCAAGTACACTTGCTCCTTACAGCAAGTACAATGAAGGTTCGCGAGGAGAAGCAGCAGGATTGGGCTTTGCCGAAGTGGGGGCTCTCATGCTAGCTGGTTTAAAGTTTGTGAACGAGAGCAACCAGATTCTGGTAAACTTCCAGAGCTACATCATTGAGGGTGGTGCTGGGCGTTTGGACAATGTCTGCACCATCGTGACAAGTATTTCGCTTTTTGCATCCTCAGTCGCGCGAGTTGCGCAACAACAACAAGTGGGGGACGCCCTAGGTGCTGTTGCGCTGATCTTTGCGTGGTTTTATCTCTTTTTCTTCTTGTTGGGTTTTCGCACGACCGGACCCTTTGTGATCATGATCCTGCGGATGATCGCCAATGACATCGTTCGGTTCTTGTTGGTTTACAGCGCAGTTTTGGTTGGCTTTTCGCAAGCCATTTACGTCGTACATGATGGCCGGATTGGGCCGCACGCTTTGTTTGTCCGGATGCGTGCGCTGCTTGTCATGGGATTTACAGGTGAGGTAAACTACGACGACAACTACGGTTCCGGTGGACGAATGAATCCGTTCACACAAGTGCTGGTGTTGTGCTACGTTGTCCTTGTCATGATCATTCTCGTAAACCTGCTCATAGCTATGTACGTCGACTGTATGGGGTTCTTTCATCCCCCTCACAACTAACATCACTTTGTTTGTACGCTCAGGATGGGGAACACATACAGCGAGGTGCTGGAGGAGTCAGAGCAGCGATGGGTTGCAGAGCGAGCAAATATCATGGCCTCGATCGACAATCAGTGTCCTGCTGAGTGGAATCAGCAGGCACGAAAATCGTTTGCTATCCCACTGCAAAATCGTGATGGCGAAGAAATGCTCTACCTCGAGATGGAAGTGAAGAATCTCGATCAGTGGATGCACGATGACAAATAAAGTTACCATGGTCAATTTCATGCTGCTGGTGGAGATAACGGTCGCTGTTCTACCATCCTGGCAGACTCAGAATGCATGTCACCAGGTTGAGCTACGAGTAGGTATTCTTCTGGAATCGTTGATGGCATAACGTGGTCATGTGCTTCACCCTGCTCGTTGGTAACATACACTTGTGCTAGATCACACGGAGTAGAAGTCGTTCCGTTCTGCGTATGATCACTTGCTTGTTTGAGCTTTGTGAGCAACAACTGATCCAATACTTTTTGTTGCGATACCAGGCGCTCGTTCAGCAAACGATTGCGCTCCTCCAAGTCTTGCTGGAGCGTTGTTGATGGTATCTCTCGTTTTGGAACGAGGTTTTCGTCTGTCGGGGTTTCTGTCGTCTTTCTTCTGCTCTCTTCAGAAACCATGACTTCTGTGTGCCTCCGTCGCCCAGTACTCGCTGCTGACTGATTATCTTTTAACCGGTTTAAGATGGCTGCCTTGAAGCTACAGGTGGGATTGGGTGTACAGTGATCGCTGCTAAGCTGGTTTCTTGTAACCTGGAGCTGCTCAAACAGTCGCTGCATAGGATGTGAGAGTTCATTTTCGTGGAGTAGAGACATCTTGCGAACCCACCTGCATTCGAGCAATGCTGTTTTTCTTCCTCATGTCGACGTAAACCTCTTCTTCTTTAACCGCCACTGCCTCACAATTGTCCTTGGCGAAGCGCACGCTGTTTCTCTTTGGCACCAGCTTCGAGGCTTCTGTCTGCGTCGATCGTGTCATCTTGGTGATCGAGGGCGGGATAGCCGCTGCTAATTCTCTTAATCGCTTCACCTCCGCTCTTAACTGCGCCTTCTCGTCCTCATGGTGCTGAACGATCTTCAGCAGCGCCTGTACACTACGATCGTACTCGGCCATCCACTCGGCCTCTTTCAATCGCAGCTGGCGCGCCGCCTCCGCTTCTGCTAGTCGCATACGGCTCTGCAATTCTGCAACTTGTCGTTCAGCCCGTTGGCAATTCAAGTCGCAGTTCTTGAGCTGCACACGAAGTCGCTGGTTCTCGTCTCGCAGCGCTGCCATCTCGCTATGCGCACGAAAGGACGCATGTAGCCATCTCATCTGCTTCAGAAACGAGTTGCAACATAACCTCCACAGAAGTTGCTGTAGACGCATAATCCATTCTATCGCCTGGTTCTGCCCTTCATGCAACTCATTCGAATGTTGCGCATTATTCGTACGGCTTAGAACCCTCGAGGTCATCTACTAGTACACTGCAGTCCAGCGACGATGAAGCTCCTCCTCCAGCGCAGTGCGTCCCTCGTAGCGGCGCGTCACATGAGCAGTCTGCGTGAACAAGCTGTACGCGTCATGGCCGGAAAGATCCGCGCGGATCTGGAGACAAACCCGAACCTGTGGCTCAGTGCGTCGGCTGTGGTGCGTCCTCCGTTCATCACTTGACACTGCTGCTCTTGGTGCTCACTCCACGAGATTGTCTACGTTAGGATGAACCCACTGTCTCCATCTTGGATCCAGCTCCTGGTTACGCACTCGCAGGCGGAAGTCTCGACTTTGACAAGTGAGTGATGCTGAACTGCTCAATTACTGCTCTAAACTGACCTCCATTGACTGCAGACCCATGAGCAACGTGGACGTACCACTGGCTTATCTACCAACGGATCCGAGTCAACTGGCCGACCCCTTTACGCTAGTGGAGCAGGACATGGTGAGCGTCACAACTAGCATCAAACGTATCTTGGGCTCCGACCACCCCGTACTCGCAGCCGTAGCGCGCTACTTCTTTGAGCACGATGGTGGCAAGAAGGTGCGACCTACCATGGTACTGCTGATGTCGAGAGCTGCTGAGGCCCATCGTCGTGCTATCGGCTTGCCGCTACCGGAGACGCAGTCCGACGAATACACGCACGCGGCACAGCAGAGATTAGCTGAGATCACGTGAGTTGTTGCTTTAACTTGGCTCTTGGACAACTAATACTTACGTGTAATTGATTACTGTCACAGTGAGATGATCCACACGGCCAGTCTGATGCACGACGACGTGATTGATGAGGCCGACACACGTCGTGGTCGACCGTCCGTGAACAAGGTGTTTGGTGGCAAGATGGCTGTGCTCGCAGGTGACTTCCTCCTGGCGCGTTCATCTGTGTCGCTGGCCCGACTGCGTAACCTGGAAGCCGTTGAACTCATGTCCACGTCGATCGAGCACCTAGTGAAGGGCGAGGTCATGCAGATGAAGAATGCCGACGCCAGGGACGACATCTCTCCGTTCGAGTACTATCTGCGAAAGAACTACTACAAGACTGGCTCACTCATGTCCAACAGTTGCAAGGCTGCGTTGGTGTTGGGCAAGCACGACGAGCACATCTGCGATCTGGGTTTTGCATTTGGCCGTCATATCGGCCTTGCCTTCCAGGTACCGCAATGCTTGGAGAGTACAATCCGTTTTGAAACTGCTGAAGCTTGTCTGTTTCGATGGTCGACGCAAACTAACGCTTATTCTGAAGTTGATTGACGACGTGCTAGACTATGAGGGCGTGAACACAGGCAAGCCACTACTGGCCGACCTGAAGTCAGGTCTGTCCACGGCTCCGCTGCTGCTCGCACAGGAGGAATTCCCGGTGTTGCGTGAACTGTCCAAGAGGAATTTTGCTGAAGAGGGTGACATCGAGATGGTTCGTGAACTGCAACGGGTCGGTGGGAAATGCCCATTTGCTAATTGTCACTTGTGGCGTGCTGCAGGCTAGTGAGTTGGTCGAGAAGAGTACAGGTATTGCACGATCCAAGGCACTAGCTATCGGCCAAGCAGAACTGGCAGCCCAGGCAGCCATGCAGTTCGCTCCTTCACCTGAGCGGGATGCCATGGTGCGACTGGCACAGCTGGTTGTGTACAGATCCAAATAGACCTACAGTGAGAAGAATCATACACTTGCAGTGGAGGGTACCGTTGACCTGATGAGGGGAAAGCCAAATGATAAGAACTTGTCAAGAACTACCTTTGCGCGTCATGCTGAGACGGAGCTGGTGGCAAGTGATCTCCTGCTGCGTCAGCATGACTCGACTTGCTCTAATGCTGCCTAACTAACTTTTCATTCCTGCTTTTGAGTTTTGCATGTACCAGTTAGAGATTCGAGCCAACTGGAAGAACTGAGATCCTCGTCGCAGAAGAATGTCTCCTGGTCCCGTGAACAGTTTATCATTTGCCGGACGTCGAGATCAAGCCCGTGAGATCAAGCAATGGGCATCCAACTACGCAAGCTGATGCGCTCCCGCGTGATTGTGGTTTTTGGTGCTACCAGCCGCATTGGTCGCTCAGCTTTGGAAGTGTTAGCGGCGCAGGAACAAGTATCAGTGGCTCTGGTCGCAGCAGTTGAGAGTACGAAGGACCCACGTGTGCAGCGATTGAAGCACGCGACGAACTGTTATCTCGTACAGTGTAATTTCGCTCAAGGTGGAGAGGACTCGCTTCGTCGTGCCGTGCGCAATGCAGATGCTGTGCTTCTTGTTCCAGCATTATCAGAGAGCGGGGTGCGTTTTTCGAGGCGTGTCATCGATGCTGCCGCTGCGGAGCAGATCTCACGACTCGTTGTGATCAGCAGCATCCTGTCTGCACCAGAATTGCTGGCTCGCTGTCGTCAAGAGCACGCTAAAGAGCGACCAGTAACGGAGGCTGTTGGTTCGACCCCTACCGAAGTTGCTGCCTTGGAGGGCTACGAGGCGGTGGAAGTTCACGCTAGAAACCAGCTCCCCGAGCAAGGACGTTGTGTGTCTCTACGGATTCCCCTTCTCATGGAAACGCTGCTGTATTGTCGAGACGAACTGCTGTTCGCTAACCGATTTATGGGGTGCTTTGGAAATGACACGCATGTGCCCTGTATCTCCGTTCGAGATGTCGGATACGCGGCTGCGGAGGTGTTGGCAAACTCGAAGCGAAAGTACGAGTCAGTGTATCGCTTGACAGGTGGAATTGGTGCAAGTTGCAGCCCAGACGAATTGACGTGTTTCTTGACGGGGATTCTTGGTCAGGAAATAAAATATCGCAAGCTGAGCGACGCCGACTTCCTGCGTATTATGAAAGAGAAGCATACACCTGATCAAGTGGCTCAAGGCACCGTTGGACTTCGCATTCTTCTCGAAGAGCCCTCGGAGGTTGAGACACTTAGCGAAGGTGACAAGCAAGAAAAGATGCCACGTGAAACACGACAGGAAGATACCCGGTCACTGCATTTACCGGCGGCATTTCACAGCACGAGCAATTTTCGGCTGCTGACGAAGCGCGAACGAATGAGTCCTCGACAATGGTTGCAGCGTCATGCATCCGCATTATTCGGTCGCACACCCCAGAACCAAGTGCAGTTGTTTGTTGTGGGCTCAGGTGAAGCGCTATTTCTTGAGGTGAGTAAGTTTGTAGCGAGTCAGATCACGGCCCCATCGGCGCTTCCACCACGTGAGATTGGCGAAAGCGCTATCCCAACGGTTCTACCTGATCACCAAGGGAATGGAGGTTTTCAGCAGGCAAAAGTCACGCTGTGTACTGTCAAGGCAGCTCCAGTAAGCACTGGACGAAGTCGAGCTTCTGGGGTACCCTTGCCGCCAACTGTGTACCAGCTTGAAGGTGCCCCACCATATCCGATGGCAGACTTGCTGAAGCAGCTTTCGTCGCTGGATGTCGTGCTGCTCATACCACCCCTCCGACTTGGAGACAGAGCTTGCCTTGACGTGGTTCGTGCTGTGGTTCACGCTGCTGTGCGTGCCAAGGCCTGGGGTGTAGTGCTAGTGAGCTCGATCTTCGTCGGGTCCCCCACCTCGCAGCAAAGCGCGATTCTGGAACAGCTTGAGGAGGTTGAGAGTTGTGTGAAGACGTCGGGAGTCTCGTACACGATCCTGCGGCTTCCGTTGTTCATGGAGTATTTCCTGGCGTTATCGCACTTGGACGAAGGAGGCGGAAGGCTCGACAGTCTCGAAGAGGAGAAGAGTGAAATGCCTGCTGTTGATAAACCTGAAGTTGAAGCGGAGCTCGAAGCACAAACTCAAGATGAAGTCGAAACAGCAGAACTGCAGACATCCATGCCGTCTCCTCCGTCGCACATGATGTGGCCTCTGTTGGAGCCATCATTGGCGTCTGCGAGGGTGTATTTGATGTCGCTCGAAGACGCTGCCAAGGCTCTGGTAGCCGCTGCGTTCACTTTTCCACTGCATCGTGGAAAAACGAAAGAGCTCTACACATCGAGTGTGACCATGAAGGAGGTGCAGCGTATTCTGCAACGCCACGCCAACAAAGCTCGTTCTGTCTGCTTGAGCCGTGTGGACGCACTGGGAGAACAGCATGGCCGCGAATTTTGGCGTGTTGCCCATTGGCCACGTGCACATACACAGCAATTTCTTGAGTGTGCAGTGGAGAACGCCAAAGACGTGCAAACTGCTGCTGAGACTTCAGCTGCAGTCGATGAAGACATCGACACCAGCACCATAGCGTTGCCTGTATCGCAGAGTTTCGAGGATCTCACCGACATTCCACCACTTTCACTTGATCAATGGGCCGAAAACCATTCCAAGTGCTACACGCAAGTGCTCGCTGCTCATTAACCCGAGCGATTCGTTGTGTTGGCTTCGAGTTACCCCTGCTGTCGTGCTTTCGACCATGTAGCGTTCATACTTAGTACCAGCAAACACCATCTCATCAACGCTCAAACAATTCATTCAATTTCATTTTGCTTATGTACGTACCTCTCCTCTCACCACGTTGAAGCATTTTACCACCTAGTCTTGGATTTTCTTCCAGGCTGTCACAGTCTCCACTGTCACTCGGGCTTCCGTTGCGCTCACCTGAGTGAACACTGGCACCTCCGCCGTCGCAAGCAACTCGAATTTGTCTTCCAGCACTGCAGGTGTCGCCTCATCACTTGGCACCACCACCAGAACCTCGCCGCATTTCATTTGGCGTCGCAGCTTGGCAGCAGCAATTGTACCTTCACGAGCCACAACGGGCTTGTCTACTACTCCCGACGTTGATGACACCACAAACGACTCAAGTGCTTGTTCGCTCTTGCGATGAATGTCCTCGAAAAGACCTTGGAAACTAGTTCCTGATGCTTCACTTTTCGACTCGAAACCAGCACCCGACACTACCACCCGCTCACTAGAGCGGAACGGATTTCCGTTCACGTACGGTGGTGGAGCGTTCACATCAGTCGTCGCCAACGTGATAGCTCCTGCGTCATCTATCTTCTGCTCCACAACTCGGAACCCCGCGTGCTGAAAGAAGTGCGGTCGGAAATGATAACGCGCGAACTTGGACGCGCCGTTGTCTCCGGCACTTGCAAAAGATCCACCCATAATAACGTTGTGCTCGCCGTCGAAGCACGGCTCGCTGAAGTCGTCGTAATAAGGATGGACGCGGAATCCAGGCAGGGCCGAAAACATGTCCTCGCACCACTCCCAGGCGTTGCCAAACACGTCATGGAAGCCTTGAGTCGTAGGCGGCAGAGCATCCACTGGCGAGAACGACATGTACGACCAGTTGAGGTTTTTGCCAGTGGCTGCGGACATGTTGACACCTTCAGGCAGCGCCAAGATGTCGTCCGAAGACACATCAGCAGAGCGGTCCTCGACGTCGCGCATTAACTGATGGATCGGCTCAGTTGTAAGATGGTAAACCACCTTCTTGTCTGTCTGCTTGGTTTGCTTCCACTTACAGAAAGCTTGCGCCTCGTGCAAGTTCACCTGAGCCGGCCAGGTCCACTGCATGGGCACCACGTCAAACATCGCACGCAGCTTGAAACGTTGGCTGCCCGAGGGTCCGTCCTGCACCCAGAACGCCGGCCACTTCGTGTTACGGAAACAACGCCACTCCCATCCTAGCTTGCTCCAATACGACGGCTCTAGGTAACCTCCATCGCGTACGAACTCAGAGAATTCGCCGTTAGACACGAGAAACTTGTTGGCGCGGCATGCCGGCACATTCACATCGCGATGACCGTACTCGTTGTCCCAGCCAAACGACGGGAAGTCGTGGGGTTTACCAATTTGCACTTTTGCGGCCGGCACGTCCAACAACTCGTTCACCGGGTAGTCCACGCCAGCAACCGGATGTAGTGCGACTTCCTTGTTGTCGTGAATAAGAGACTCGTGGTATTCAGGCAGTAGCGAGGTGCTCCGGAAGAACTCGACCGGGTGTTCCAGCATGAGCATGGAGGACGTTTCATGGTGGATACGCTCGTGTTCAAGTGCCATCTGCAGCGCCCAGAGCTGACTGCCTTCAGTGAGCTGTTCGTGTCCAGGCTCGAGACCTGGGTGTGTCTCCACGACGGTGCGAATGAGCTGGTAGACTTGGCGACGGTAGGCCAGCACGTCGGTCACGTGAGGCCAATGCATCTCGTTCTTACTCATGTCGTCCCAGCGCATCTCGTCCACTCCTACCTCAAAGATATGCTCAAAGTAGGGGTTCACAGGTTCCTGGATGAGACCTGACACGAGAAACTTGTTGACGAAGAAGCTGGTCGGGTGGCCGTAGTAGAAAATAAGTGGGTGACGCAGCTGATGTGGTGGCGCCGTCATGAAGGCGCGTTCGCCCTGCAATGTGGCGAAGAGTGCGTCCGTCATGGCCCACGCGTTGTCGAAGTAGTCGAGCATTTCCTGGCGCGAGCACGAACGGAGGTTCGGCATTTTGACTGCATTTAGACGGCCGCTTACCCGGTCGATGCCTGGGTATGACGGATCCGTGCGCGGGTTGCGCGCTGTAGTGAACCAGTCGTCGGCGCGCTCACCAAACAAGAAACTGTCGTCGTACTCGTCGTGCTGCAGGTGGTCATCGTGCACAGCAGCGGACGTGGCGAAGGTGGAAGATTGATTCGTCGGCGCCTTGGAGTGCACCGACCGGCTGTCAGAGGGCGAGGAGAAGGCTGGCAATTGAGAAGGGAATTGCGGCGAAGGAGAGGATCGATGCGCATTGCTGTGCGAAGGACGCGCAGTCACGGAGGCCGCCACTGTAGACGAAGGCGAGTCCCGCGTGGCGGAAGACAGGGCACGCGCCAAGTTCGCCGGTAGACGTAAGGGCCTCTTGCTGGCGGTTGGGAAGCGACGAGGGAAGCTAGTGATGGCCAACATGTTGCAGCTGTGGGCTCGAGCGAGGTCGTGGCGAAGTGGCGCGGCGGATACTTGTGCAGTCGACGGACGGTTCGGAAGTGAGCTTGTTGAGCGGTTCCGCCGGCGCAGATTCAACGTTTTGACCTTCATAATGCATGGAATAGTGAAAGGCAGTCATAGCATGTCACATGTAGCAACAACAGTGGTGATCGAAGTGCAGCTGGGATTGTAGTCGTCGAGGCGTGAATCCATGCGACTTACGAAAGCGAGGAGGCCAGCAACTTCCATTGCGGCGCTGACCACGGACGTCGTAGCTCGGACGGAGTAAAGGCTACGGCAGTCCTTTTCCGGTAGTTCAAAGCAACGTACCTCTGCAAAGTTGTCGTGAGCATCTCGTTTCATGACATATATTACATTGTAAGACCAGTCAATCTAGTCACTACAGCTCACTTAGTCATAAGATGCTGGAATCAAAGGAGATCTGCTCATTCTTGCACGTCCATCGTGTTGATTCCAGGATCGCGATCCCAAGGTGGTCTGCAATAGCAAGCAGGAATAATCCTTGGTGTCCTCTTTGCAACCCTTACAATTTAAGTGCTAATTCACACCCAGCGGCAAACTGGATCAGTCAAGAAGCACTATAAGTTAATATGGTATGTCAGCAGCACGAGTGCTTTCAGTGCTTTCTTGCTGATCACGATGGTCGATGATTACGGGGAAGGTGCCACAGAGTGAAGGTCGTTGCAGTTGCCCTTTTTCCTTCATCGCAAACGAATTAATGCGATCAAGTGAGCAAACACAACCATTCTACGGACCAACACTGTAGAGGATGCTGTATTAGTGATACAAGCTACACATTTCCAGCGAGTACGCGTGGTGTTCAACACATTTTGCACGGAGTTTGATTCTCGCAATACGTGACCTGGCTCAAATTGTAACTTCATGGCAAAATGTCCTCTTAACATGAGATCTGCCACCAATTGTCACTGTCCAAGTTATCATGATAGCACACCCACAACATGCTTGCCCACGTTCGCGTCATTGGCTCAATGTCCAACCCACCCCAGCAGGTTTGAATGTTCCAAGACCCTGTAGATCCAACACTATACACTCCTGTCCTTTGAATCGAGACACAAGTGCGAGTGAATAGGTAATTGATCCATCGAGTCGCGAAGGGGCGCAACGATATCCGCTAACCAACATCGACGCTTCCAGGCAAACTACTCTTCCACTGCACTAGACGATGGCAGGCAAGAGTAACGACAAATTCTACAAGACGGTCGTGTTCGCGGAGGACATGACGGACGCCATGCTGGAGAAGGCGCTGAGCACTGCACGTGACGCTTTCCAGCTGCAAGTTACGGTGCGTCCTAGCTGCAAACGCCATCGACCTCTGTAGCACATGGTAACCTGCACGTCTTCCCTTGTCCATTGTCCCTGCAGTCAGAGAAAACGTTCTCGACCATCGCCGAGTTCGTTCGCCGCAATATGGAGAAAGAGTACGGTCGCGGCTGGAACTGCGTCGTGGGCTCGTCCTTCGGTGCCTACGTGACGCACGAGATCAAGACGTACGTCTACTTCAGCGTCGCTGCCGGCGTCTCCGTGCTCGTGTGGAAAACCTAGTCACAGAAGTCTCCAAACTATGCAATAAACTGGTCGTTTACGCTTCACCAATCAGAGCCCAACAGATTGTTAATCCCCGGACGTCATGCTGCTCCGTCCGCTGCTGCGTCGCTTTTCCACTGTCCCGACGGGATTCCGCAGTCTGCGGCTCCCACTAGACTCCTCAGGTTCTTCACTCTCTGCGCTGGCACCAACCGCGACGTCGGAGTCCAAACAGAAGCTGCTGTGTCTGCCGTCCACTTTCGGCTCCGTGGCCAGCGACTTCCGCCTGCAGTTCGCTAGCGAGAAGCTCACAAACAGCTTCGCGCTATACGGCGTGGATCCGCGCGTGCCTGGTCAAGACTTTGGCCGTGGCCGCGTCGAACGAGACGCTGACGAAGTTCTACGCGCAGCCGACGCGCTGGAGCTGGACGAGTTTTCGTTGCTGGGCTGCAGTCACGGCGCCAATGTGAGCGCTGTACTGGCGGCTAGACACCCCGAGAGAGTGTCACGTCTTGTGTTGGTGAATGGCAATGTACGCAGTGTTGAACAGACCTAGTTTGCAGCTCTAGACACTGAGAAATGTTGTGCTATACAGGCGTTCGTGAGCGACGAGGACATCGAAGACTTGGAGGAGCTCGAAGACGTCAACGCGTGGCCGCAGGAGATGCGCGAGGCAGCTGAAGCAAAGTACAGCGATAACCTACAGGACAAGTGGATCGGTCCGTCGGCTGCAGTCTTTCGCGTCGACAGCCCACGTGACTAACGTTATGTACTGTTGCTACTGTTGCTGCAGAGATGGTGGAGGCGTTGCGCCGCGTGGAGCGTGAAGACGGCGGCGACCTCATCTGTGATCACCTGCCCTACATCAAGTGCAAGACACTCGTGGTATCTGGGGGACAGGACCAATTTGTGCCAGCATTCCACGGCGAGTATTTGAGTGAGCGCATCATGCACTCGCGCTTGGAGGTAGTGGCGGAAGGTGGCAACGACCTAGTTCTGTCCGAAGCTGAACACTTCAACACGCTGTTAGAAGCCTTCCTGCAAGAATCTGACGACAAGCTCACACAGAGTCGGGAATTTGTGGCCGTACCCTCGAAGAAGTAGATTGCATTGGGTGAACGCCCAGTTGATAGTCAAACAACGCACACACAGGCACGCTTGCATTTACATAGAGTCTCCATCTTAAGCTTCGGCCTCCGCTCGGCTACTTAGCTACTTGAACTACTTACTATACGCTGATCCTGCTCAGCCACCACAGCTCATGCTGAAAATGAAGTTGACGTGGCGGTCGTAGGCGTCATGGACAGCGGCCGACTGTACACCTGCTGTTGCTGCTGTGGCTGGTGTTGCTGATACGGAAATTGCTGCTGTAGCATGGGTTGCTGCGGTGCAGGTTGCTGGTAGTTGACGTAAGTTGGAGTCTGGCTCGCACCGAGGTTCAAGCTGGACCGGCGATTCGGATCATAGTATTCCTGCTCCACGCCCTCACGAGGCGGAGAAGCAATCATAGAAGGCGCCATGGCATAGGACGGCATACTCATTGTACGCTTCAGCGGTGCTACGCTGCCGTTCGATGCCGAGGTTCCAGCGTAGTAGCCATAGCGAGCCCCGTATGCCTGATTCGGACTGAGTCCCATATTCGCATGCGCTCCAACACGAGGGTCGTCCTCCAGAATGCCCTGCAGTAGCTCACCAAAGCCCTCTTCGTCGCCAAAAGGTGCCGGTGTGAGCTGCTCGTACTCAGCTGAGTGCTGTGGCTGCGAAGTCTGAGCATACTCGATGACGCTGTTAACATAGACTGGAATGTGTGTCCCGTACTGCTTGGCAGGGTTGTCGTATCCGTAGACCTGAGAAGGCATTGTAGAAAGCGTCGATAGCTCGGGCTTCATGAGTTGGGGCGCAGCGTACGTCCGTGAAGTGGGAGTAGGGAGTGGGCCACTTGATACACTTCGAGCGCGCTTAGGCGGATGAGAACCTGACACTGAAAATGACGACGTCGTGGAAGGAGAGAAACTTCGAGTGTTGCGCGATTGGGTGGGTGAACCAGCATTGACCATGTGCTCCGACGGCTTGAAGTCGAGCTCAGACTGACCCATGCTTCGTAGCCGCAGCACGGCTTCGTCGTAGCGCATACCACCGAGAGCCTTGCTGATCTCCATACGGCGGTTGTACTCGGTCTCCTCCACGGACTTGGCGAGATGCCACTGATCCTTGCCGCACCGACAGTGTTTTCCCTCTGCACCCTTGTAGCGACCCGCCTGACTCGAAAGCGAGCTGCCGTTGGCAGGCGGCACCACCGCGCACTCACAGCACTGAAACATTTGCTTGGAGCGAAAAGTGCCCAACCAGTTGGACTTGAAGCGTGGGAACCAGCTTTTACGGTCACGGGTCTTTTCAGGCCCATCGCCAGCGTTGTTGGAGCTGTAACTCGTGCCGGTCTGGTGCACGCTGTCACTGGTCGGGTCGGCTAACGCGAAGACGGACGTCAACGGACTATCGACGTAGAATAATTCGTCGTTGTGGTGCTGCTGCTGATCGTCATCGCCACGGTTCACTATATCCGGCAACACGGTTGAAGATGTAACCTGCTCGAGTTGAAGCGCGCCCATAGCTCTAACGCTGCGTCTGGTCTGTCGTAGTTCTCTGCCCCTGCGGTGCTTTCAGCACCGGAACGTAATTGGATCCTGACCTCGTCGTAGACTGCAACAGCTACGAATGCGGTGCAGGTCGTCGGTCCTGCGTACGCCGATGGATCGAGCGTGGCGAGCTTCCAACGGAGAAAGAGAGGAAATGAGAATCACGAGCCAGTCAGCTGGTGCAGCTCTACTGATCGGCTGCCGGGGAGGACACTCTTCCTAGAGGACAGACAGACGGTCGGGACAGCGAGAGGCGAGTGTGCCGTGGCCGGGCCCCGTTCAGTGCCGCCGCGTCACACACACGCCCACCCATCGCATACTTTCTCCCAGTCCAAACCTCCGGACCAAGCAGCGAGGCTGTCCGAGCGCGCGCCAGTCGAGCGGCACCATCTCTCGCTCACTCGCGACTGCCGAGCTCAATGGCAACGGATCCGGCGGTTTACAACGGTGAAGCTGCTGGCGACGGACTCTGCGCTGCGAGTAACAACTGCGAAGATCACAGCGCTGTGCAGCGCAGCAGGTGCCGACGCCGGCTGGGCGCCACGCTGCCAGCGCTCACCTCCATAGTCGGATCGGGGATCGTCTCCGACGGATGTGTCCTTACTGGATCTCTGCTGTCAAGCCCATCTTGGCCGGCCGATTGCGCCCGTTCGACACGAAAACCGTTACAGCCGTTTCATCGCGTTTAGCTGGCTTCATCAGCTACATCTGACGGTTGTACAGCATAACGGCGGCAATACGTATTGTGTAAAGTGCCACTACAGCCGAGGCTGTCCAATTGCCGCCACGCGAAGAGAAATAGAATGCTGATCGAACAAAGACGAGGTTGAAGTTGCTCGCGTGTAGATATGCACAGGCTCTGATCGGCCACGCGCTGCAGTGCTCCCAGCTCCGAGCTGCTGCTTGCAGTGTCCAAGCTCTCTGTGCTGCAGTACTGTCATAATCGCAGCATTAGCGCCATTTGCTCGCGTTTCCACTTTCGCCGTGTTTGGCTGGTCGTCGATGCGTATTTCGGTGCGGCAGCAGGCAGAAATGGCTCGATACCACGTCTGCTGCACACTGCGGGAAGTGGTGTGCCGGGTGCTAGGGGCACAACGTCATCGAGCAGCAGCAAGTCGAGCCAAGAGCTGTCGTAGATCTCTCGCTTCCCGTATGCTTCGATACGCGAACACCATTCGCGAGTCGGATTGAGTTAGTGCCATCTCCGTAAAGGTCTCCGTTGCGAAGAGGTCCGTAATTGCTGCTGTCAACGCAGTTCAACCTGCTGCATACGGCAGTCGTCCGCTCGAGTTGTGAGTAACAAGAGCTTGCAACGCTCGCCTCGACCAAGGATCTCAGCCCGAAGCACCACATTCATAACCTGCAATTGGTATTCGTCCAAAGCGAGTTGCAGCACCACGTGCTTCCTCGACGGCGTTGGTCCGTCTCCTAAATCACTCGCGAGCGCACCTGCTTCAACGTACCCCCCGCTCAAGTAGCGGTGCAGTCGGACGAGGGAAGCCGGCTTGAAGAGCGAGCGAGAGAACGACCAGCGGAAGCAAACATCGCCATCTTGGATGCTCAGCTCTCAAGCCGATCCCGCATTGTGCGCGGCCAGTGGCGTGCCGATTGCTCCATAGCTGCGTTCCGTTCCTCAGCACAATCGCGGCGCTCCTGCTCTTGTCGTGGTTGACGGCGAAAGGCACATGGTGGCCAGCGACGAGGACGCCGCATTAGTCGAGCCGCTGCCTTTACCATGAGCGTCACCGCGCAAATCCTTCGCCAGCGCTCCAGTCGCCGGACCTCTTGCTTCAAGCGAACACGCCGAGCCGCCAGCCATCCGTAGCCACAGTGCTGGGCTCCAATGTCGGGCTTTGCAGGCCTTGATGCGCTGACTTGCTCGACGCAGCCGGGCTCAGGTGGCTTCAAACTCCTCCCCAGATCTGTTGAATCGGCAGGGTGTTGCTTCGGCAGCGTTGAAGGCCCATCAAAAGATTTCTCTCCATGCTCAGGCTGACCGCATCAAGCCGGCGAGACTGATGTTGATGCTATACAAAGGCCTACAAATCTAAGTCCGAGCGAGATGATGGCGCGAACGTCCAGTAAAGCGTGTGAACTGCTGACTTAGATTTGCGACTCACTGCACAATTCCTTGACGTCCGTGCACTACAGCATGTATCTCGGTGGAGGCACAACAGTGTCCAGCGGCCACGTCGACCACAGTCGCCTTGCCTATCGTGTCCACTGTTGACGCAGAGTGCAGCGTGAATGCTGTGTAAGGACAGCTGTGCTAACGGTCTTCAATTTGCTACGCCGCCCACCATCCTTGCAGCTTGACGCCGTCAACACTGTGGCGTACAACACGAAATACTGCATGCAACAAGCTTTGGGGGTCTCACAAACGTTAATTACCTTCAACATTTTGCGTGCTCCTACGGCGCGGCGGCGACGCCAGTGTCACACCTTCGACGGAGTGAGGCCTCAAGCTCACCGTCCGAGCCGGACGTTACCTCTGACGAAGCTGTCGCCTCCTCTTTCTCGCGCACCTTTTCACTGTTTGCATGCTCACTACTAAGAACTATGTCGCTGCTGATCTGCTCGAATCCTGTGGCAATGTGACCTCCTGATAGCTCCACCGATGTCTCCTGTTCGCTTCTGCTGGGCCAGTCCTCGATGGCCGGTTCCAGGATAAGCTTCTGTGCCACAAACAGACTTGCATCACGGTTACTCCAGTAAATGACGTGCGCCGTTAGAGCGAATAAATACTCGTTCGCAATCTCGATCTCATTTTCTTGGAGCGAGTAGTCGATCGGTAGGCCCTGACACAACCGACCAAACACTGCCACGTTCTCTGTGGTCTCGTCGCCTTCTCGTTCTTCTCTCTCTTGCTCTTCCTGAACCTCCTCCGGACGTCGCTGCAATTGATACGGTTGTGTTACGGCAGCAAGTGCGTCTGACAGTGGAGTCATTGATGCAGGGCTTTCCACGAGCCCCACGCTGTGCGCACCGGCTAGTACTTGGCGCTCGAAGTCGCGACGCCACTGCCGAAGGGAAGCCCACATGGCTCGAAAAGAGTTGCGCAGTTGGTACTGGAAGCGCAGTTTGCCCTCGAACGTGCGGATGATCGCTGCCTTCGAGTGAGCACGTGTTGAGTTCATAATGGGCTCGATACGATACGCCACTGGATCGTACGGGTGATAGATATTGAATAATCGACGGCACCGCGGCAGTTCGAAGTCGCGGTCGAGCTTTTGCCCACGTACATTCAAAAACAGACCCACCGGCGAGCCAAAACAAAAGAGGTCTTCCACATCAAACGCAAGTTTTGGCACCAGCGGGACTGCACCACCGCCTCCAGCCGGAGGAGCAGCAGATCCAGGGATCTTGCGCTTCTTCCCAGTTTTAGTCTTCTTCGGCGAAGTTTTCTTGCGAGGCGTAGTAATTGACTTTTTTCGGCCAATGCGACGTGTAGTTGATGTTTTAGGAGACACACGTCGGACTGAATCGTACTTGTCCTGTTCGGTTTTTCGCCAAGTGTGAGGCGAGTTTCTCCCTGTTCCGCTTGCATTTGACATCTCCGACATCGATCGTGAGCGCCTCTTCAGCTTCCCATTTGCAATAGCAGCGTCGAAACCAAGTACATTGTCAGTCGGCACACCATTCAGATTTGTTTCGCCATCATCGTCGCTACCTGTGCTGCTGTCTTCATTGATATCTTCTTCACTGCTACCTTCGTCATCTGTGCATGGAGTACTTTGTGGTGGCTGCATGTACACCTGCTGGTGATTCAAAATGTCGAAGCAGATAATGGAGCCCAGTGAGTGAGCGATAATTGACACTTTCTTACGCTTCAATCCGGGACCACATGAAGACCTCGATTCCATCCAGTCTGGATGCCGGGACTGGAACAGATTGAACACTCGGTTCATCTCCTTAGCCACTTCGTCCAAAATTACCTGGTGGAAGATCGGCGACATGAAGAATAGTACGTCCAGAACAGTGTCGTTGGCGAGTTCACGAAGCTTTGGAATGGCTGGCAGTGTCACATCTCGGATGAGTTGATCGAGGCCCTCCATGTGCAACTTCGAGTGCCACTCAATGGGCAGGAATTCCACGCGTGGCTGACGCGTGGATGCCTTACTGCCGTCTGTAGTTTCGTCTTGAGCATCCTCACCACCCAAGTGAGCGAAGTGCGCTGAGTGAAGAGCCTCACGGTTCAGCTCTCGCAGAGTTGTGGAGCAATCGATAATTGACCGCAGCGTCACAACGTTGATAAGGTCAAGCGTTTTCAGTGCATCACCAATACCGTGAACGATGAGTACAAGGTGATCAATCTCCTCTTCAATGTCCTTGTCGTCCTCAGTAATCTTCAGCGGTTTACCGGTAGCTGGGTCACACTCCATAGCATCCTTCCAAAGCTGTAGGGTAGTAGGATCAGCCCGAACACGCGGATCACCACGATATACGCGACGCTTGCTCGTGAACGGCGTGGTTCCTGCCAACAAGCGTTTGTACTGCATAATGTCTTGCGGACCTTTGAACTCCACTAGATGACCTTCAACCGGAATACTAAGGGTGCAGTCCTTCTCCACGCGAGCTGCCAGAACAGCCTCGCTGAGACTGGCGCGGGAGCTGAAGAAACCACGTGGCTTTTGTGCTTCGATATCCATCAAACGCTGCTTCTCCAGCGGGTACAGCCCTAAGTAGTATACAAAAGCGTTCTCCAAAACAGCTGCTGCCTCCGCATTGTATGGGGCCAGACCATAATTTCGCTGGGCGTAGACCCAACGAGAGCGGCATACGACAATTTCCTCTAGCGCTGGCCAGTACACTGGCGTCATGCGCATACACTCCAAGTCCACCTCGTGACGACCTTCATCCACCAGAACGATGCTGGAAGGTCCCACAGGACCCGGGATCTTGTTCTTTTGCTGCTGATACCACCGAAACTTGCGTTCGAGACGGCGGCCCTCGTGAGCAGAAAACTCGATCCAGCCACTAGATCCACCAGTACCTGCACTGCTGGTGTTGGGGCTCGACTGAGTAGACAAGTTGGGGTTCGCAGCGCTGTTTGAATCTTTGTTCCGTCCATTCAAACCGCTAGGCAAGACCTGCCCATTGCCACTGGAGATGTCGATCTTCTTGTAAAACCAAATGGGAAAGGCATTAGCATTTTGTTCAGCCAGTTCTGCCGTCAGGGCTCCATTAGCTGCGATCTGTTGAGGAGTGAGTGGGACTCCGCCTGCATCTGGAAACTCGCGCTGCAAGTCCAAGTAGAGCATCTCATTCTGTAACTTGATGGTGGCTAAGAACTCGAACAATTTGTAGTGCGACGCGATAATGCGCATCCTCTGGTGCACTGATCTGATCACTTCACTGCGCCTCGAGGCACTGAGCGACTCGTATGGTCCTCGACCAAGGATATTCCATTGCACCATACTCAAGTGCTGATCCAGAACCTCCGTAGCCGAGTACAAATGCTCCACCAGCGCTTGCACACGGGTCGTGCTTCCCTCCAAGAACAAATCGGTCCTGTCTTCGATCTCAGCCCTGGACGGGAACACAATATGACTCGGGAATATAACAACATATCTCACGACGCTCTCGGCCGCTCCTAACGGCGGCAATACGATGTGCCTCAAGAAGAAACTGCGTCGCATCGAGTTCTTGGCCACAAAGTAGAGCTCCGGAAGCTCCTCGCTCGTGACGAACTGGGCCAAGCCCTCGATGCCGCGCAGGAACGGCACGGCCATTTGAGTCTGCAGTGGAGTCAGAGGGCCAGGGAGTCTCGTGGTCTCCACCTTCACTTTGACGCGGTAGAACAGTCGCTGGCCCGTGCGCGTGCACGTGAGACGCAGCTCCACCACGCGGTCGTGCGTGTGAGTGGCGGCGTCCACTACGCAGTCGCGCGTGGCGCCAGCGGCGCGTTTGGCCAGATCAGGGGCCCGACGCACGAGGCTGCTGGAGATTTGGCCGCATAGCGCCAAGAGGAACGGGAATGGTGTGAAGGCTGACAGTGTGCTCCAGACGAAGCCGGGGGACGCGCCGTCGTGGCGCTCCGCCATGTCGCGTCGAGCGTCGCGCACCATCTCGGCCACATGGTACATGGGCGGCTACGGGGATTCAGGAAGCTGCTAATGCGCCGCGCTGCTCTGGGGCATGACGCCGCTTCTTTCTCTCTGATTCGATGGCGGCTGATCCGCCGTGTTGAGCTATGGATGTAATTTGTATAGAGATATTACAGATATGACCGTACACTTCAACTTGACACTGCAGTCTTGACACCTAAGACAAGACCTTGAGCTCAGACTTACATGAACTATTATTACAGCAACTACAGTCGATTTCACAGATTGAATGGTGGTGGCATTATGACAGCAATATTAGCGGACGAAAGAGTCAGCAGAGTGCGAGAATGAAGCACGAGTCTGCAGTCTGGAGACAGCCAGTGGTGGCACCTCGTCCTGTGACTGACAGTCCAACTTGGTCCACTGTAAGCACGTATAGTACACGTCTCTGAGCCGAATAAACGGTAACTTGCGATTAAATGGTCATGCTACCGGCAGTACCTTGTTCGTGAATAGTGAGGTCTGGAACCCGTCATAGATAGAGTGATGCTCGGCTGTAGAACCTGTAGCTGCAATCTACCTCATCATGGTGAAGAAGACGAAAGTGTCCATCTTGACTTGTTCTTCCTCGTGCTCCAAGACCTGTCGCTTGGGTCCCCAGGGTGTGGACAAGGCAACAGTGAGTCCGACACTCGACTTCACATTCTGATTGGCAGGCGCACGGTGGCAGGATGAAGACGGCAGTGAGCGCTTCACAGCCTGTGGCGGCACCACCATGGAGACGAGATCTCTCAGCAACGATGACATTGTGGGCGGTGCGGGGCTTGCAGCTGCTAGCGCGCGGGCTCCCAGATCGGATGCTCTTGGTCACAGCGAAGGCGCTTGGAGGTGTTTTCTATTATGGTGAGTTGAGGCCAAGTCACGGCAGAGTGGTTACTTACTGATCTGCACGGGACGTGTGTGTGTTGATGCCAAGTTGTTCGGCTGCGTCGTCGCGTGGTGCTCGATCGAATCGCGTTGGTGCTGCAGCAGTCCGACGACAGGCATCGTGTTGCGCGCGACTCGTACACGTATGCGGCTGGAAAACGTGGCCAATCCACAGTCGCTGATCTCGCTGGATGAAGAAGACACCCAACTGTCGATAGAATCAATGAAGATGGAGCTGTCAAGTGCACAGTCATCGCATGCAATTGTTATGAGTGGCCATGTCGGTGCGTTCGTGTTGCTATGCTATTGACATGGACGGAGTTGGTTTTACTCGAACTTGGGTTACTCAACAGGTTTTTGGGAGAGGTTTTTGGGTTCCTGCCAGCGGCACTGATGCGACCAGTAGTACCTGTCCAGACGCAGTGGATTGTATATCGCCCGCTCCACAATGCCACATTGGACGACCTTGTGGACTCGATTCGAAAGGCACCAGAGAGGCAAGTGGTTGCGGTATGTTGCTATTCACACTTTAACTCCCAAGAAGATCGACTGACGTGGTAGTGCAGGACAAGAAGTGCTACGGATTTCTTCGCGACGTGCTACAACGTCCTAACGTGGATGGCAATGCAGTGCAATTGGTCGGACTTGTGGCAGACCAGCGCTGCAACAGCGAACACACACGCGCAGACGTAACTTTTCTCGGACAGCCCACCCATTTTGCTTCCGGTGCTGCTCGGTTGCATTTGGAGACAGGAGCAACGCTCTGGTTTGCGGCTGTCCTGCACAACAAGCGCTACTACAAGTCACCCAGTCCACGCGAGAAGCCCTTCCGGCTCGTATTACGACCTGTAAGTCTGCCCGATGGATTTCTTGTGGGTCTATCATTTGACACTGTTGTTTGTGTATGCAGATCTCAGGAAAATGCGACTGTCATTACCCAGTCATTTGCCTCAATCCTGGAAAAGATAGTGCTCGAATCTCCAAACCTGGAGCATCAAGCACATACTCCCATTTTAGGCTCTCCTATTTAGGCAAGATTGTCTAATTTAGACTTTTACATCAGAGCCAATGGGTCGGCAGGTGGATGTCGCGCGGCGGTCGCGACGCGTGATTCTCCTTCGCCAGACCTGGCGATCCACCAGCCATACACGTCGCTTATTCTCCAGCGTCTCGTCTCTCAATACATCCAACTCCGAGCTCTCAACTCGCTCTAGAAGCTCCAGTATCGTACACCAAAGCTCGGTGACGAGTGTGCCCAACCTCCAGGCCTTGCAACACATGCGCTGGCTCCTGCAGCAACCGCAGCGTCGCGTCTTTTTACTCACGGGAAGCTCCGATTCTCCTGTGCGCGCGGCACTAGAGCGAGATGCACCCGCGTTTGAACTGGAGCGGCGCGGTCACGGCATCTTCGGCGTGCGCGAGTTCTGTCAGTTGCTGCTGCGCGAGAGCGGCCACGAGCGTCGTGTCTTCGGCCGTGCCCAATTGGCAGCGCTGCTGCTTCACAATGGACTGACACTACCGGGCGCAAATCGATTGGCGGCCACGTCGACGCTGCAGCGACGCAAAGGGGTGCAGGACTTGCTACAGCTCTTCCGGCTGTTGGAACGAGAAGGTATAACGCCTGAGCACTACGAAGCTGCAGCGGAGCAAGGGCTGGCAGAGACGTACAGGATCTATCAGGAGCTACTGCTGCAGCATAATGCCGCATCATGGGACGGACTGGTAGTGGATGTGCTGGCGCTGTGTGGAGTGCAGAAGGGAGATGTTGCAACAGCCAATGAGTTTAGTCAGGCGATATTAAAGGAGTACACGGATGTGGTGGTGGACGACGTGCAGAGGATGACACCGGCGATGGCGATGCTGGTGGGGCATCTGTGCGGCCAACCCAGTGTGCAGTCCAGTACCAGCTTTAGTCGCGTTCTGCAAGAAGGTGACGAATGCTCTCGGACTCAGATACTAGAGCGCCAGTTGTTGCAGACGGCCGCGGTCACAGGTTATGAGCGCCGCGTGAGTCGAATAGCAATGGTACAGGGCGGAGACGTCGATAAGCGAGTGAAGATGCAAGCGTTTGCAAAGCAGATTTTGGCTGGTGGAAATAATGGTCTTTTATCGCCTATTCCATTGAAGTGCTGGCAATTTGGTGGGTTCGAAGCAGAGGAGAGAGGTATTGGTGCATTTCTAGCTCAAAGGCTCGAGTCTGGTGGCACTGCGCACGCCACCGTGCTATGCCCCTCCCATGCAGACGCCCACCGAATCACCATGGCATTTCAAAAGCGGGGGCTCCCTGTTCAAATGGAGCGCAACCACTTTGCAACAGCTATGAACTCCACAGGTGCATCTACCCACCTTTTTGATGAGCCTGGTGTGAACGCGGTGTACTCACTGTTGTGCGCGTTATGTTTTCCGAGTGACTCACGTCACCTCTATAACGTCTTGCGCTCAGACTTCTTCGCTTTCCCTGCTGAGCTGCTATCGCGGTTAATGGAAAAAGAACGGCAGAGCCACGTGGATCTGTTTCTGGTGCTTGAAACCTTTGTTAAAAGTCACGGCAAGTCTCTCAGAACCTCTCTTCATCGAAAAGAAGGCGAAGAACAGGAGTTGTCACAATCAGTGTCATCACAGTTTGAAAGTGGCTTGAAGACAGCCGAGTCATTTGTGAACATCATCAAACGCCTACGTGGTGAATGCCACCTACTGTCCGCTGCTGAAATCGTGCAGAGCTTCCTGGAGGAGACTGGTCGACTCACGACGTTGCTGAGTCCCAACTCGCCGGAGGAGGAACGTGAATCTTTGGTACTCGCAGATTTTCTGCGGGAACTCGAGACTGCGCAAAATGTTGTAAAGAGTGATCAAGTGACGTTCGTGGCACCGTACTTACAACAACTGAGGGAAACCAATCTGACTTCGTCGGCGTCATGGGAAGATACACCAGAAGTTGTTCGTACGGAGGCAACTGCTAACGACACATGTGTCCGTGTACTGCCACTGACATCGTATGCACTTAAGTCTCTAGCAACGTTAATGGCTGAAGATGGGAACGATACTAAGCACGTGCTGGTGCTAATGTCAATGCGTGATAGCAAGTTCCCTGGGCGGATGAAGCGCCTCACTCTACCACTCCCTTATGACCTGCTGAGCGAGCCGTATCCAGTGCAAACACGTACTGAACACCTCCAGCAATGTGAACAGCTCGCATACGAGGCATTGACACTGGATGAGTATGATGAGGTGGTGGTGTCTTTCGCTGAGCTTGCATCTGCTTCGTCATCCAAGCGCGAGGTTTTAAGCCGGACTTTTCAACCGATCTGGCATGAAGGAGACCAACCTCCAACAAACACTACCGGTAAAGGCAGCAATGGGAGAACTGAATCGAGCAATATCACTTTATCACCGAAACTTCATTCAAATCAACAACCGTCAGCTATCCAAGTTGATCCGAAAAATAATGCAGCTTCGGTACGCGATACCTCACACTTCTGGCTCTCGGAGGTGGCAGTTCTACTTCGTAAATTCGTGACCCGCGTCTTCCTTCCGATTTTGCATCAAGAACAACGACTAGCTGCCGCGGATGCTTCTTCAGGAACAACGAGTACCAATGATGAACCTATTGAATATCGCTGGAAGCAAGATGCTGCGAACGTGAGGACTGCGATGTCCGTAGTGACTGATACCTCCACGTCGAGTAGTATGTCCTCTCGTCGCTCATCAGCGCCAGTGACAAGCATGGCATATGAACCGAAACACTTATCATATTCGCAGATATCCGAATATCTCCGTTGTCCACATCGGTATTACCTAAGTCGTGTAATGAGGCTTGATGGAGACGTGTCCATTTCCATGATGTACGGGCGCGCATTGCACGAAGGTATAGCTGCATTTGCCAAATCCCTCGCTGCTGCGCAACTAAACGGGGATATCACGCAGGAAATAAAGACGCTCGCGGCTGTTGAAGCTGAAGAAGCTTTCACGCGTGCGTGGGCTGGTGACGGGTACGGACTCTTTACTTCCAAGGAGCAGGCTACATTCCTGCTCGAAAGAGGTATGATGGCATTGTGGGAGTTCATTGAGACACACTACGACGACTTTCAATTGGAGGAGATTGTCCACGTAGAACAGGAATTCTCATTTCACGTCCCCGAAGCTGACGTGGAGTTGCGTGGCGTCTGGGACCGCATTGACCGTGTCTCGGATTTTGGCAATGGATCTTCCTCTTTCGTCATCAAGGAATTCAAATCAAATATGAGTGGTGCCAAGCGCAACATGAGGAAACTAGCGGACGACAGTCTTCAGCTCAAAATGTACATGTACGCTTTTCGCAAGGTTTTTGGTGAGGCACCATACGGGGCGAAGCTGCAGCAGATTGGCGGTAATTACAATCAACCAAGCACGGACGCTACCCAGACCAAAAGCAGGCAAATTAACAAAGCTGGAAATGACGGCAACGGGTTTGTGCACTTCTCGAAGGAAGCTGACCAGGTAGCCAAAGACGCCATCGTTGAGGTCGCGTCAGGCTTACGGCGCGGAGATTTCGAGCCCAAACCGAGCTTCGCAGAATGCGCTTTTTGTCCGTATGCAGGATCTGCTTGCCATTTCGCCAGTGATGATGCTTCGCATGAACGTCAGTCTGCCAGGAGAATCAACACATTTGCCAATTGATAAACTTGTTGAATGTGATTCGCGATATGATAGATGCAGTTTACTTGTGGAGCTTATGAACTGGACTGTAAGGAGATCATCAGGGCGGTGAGGACGCACAATCAAGGACAACGCGAAGTGGTACGCAAAAGTATTTTACATTAGCGCTCGGGTCAACGCTTCATAACAACTTGGTAAAAGATCTAACCCTTTTGCACGCGGGTCTCAAAACGCTCCGATGACGATGTGCTCACGATGCAATCCGATGGGGGCTGCAAGCTGGTCACATTCTGGAACCGACTGGAGCTTGTTCAGCATCATTTGCTGCCGCTTAAACCCAGAGTACGTAAACAGAATTCGAGCCCCTGCCACTATGATGCCACCAAGACGATCCTGTCTTCGGTACATGTCTGGGATGGCCACCGGCGGGGTTACGTAGTTGTCTTCGAACAGTGAATCGTCGTCTGAGTCCGAGTCGCTCTGGTAGTCGACCATGTAGACGTCGTCGCCATCCGTGTCGTCCGATGATCGAATCTCCTCCTTGTCGGCCGACAACATTGCGGGCCACAAGTACGACATCGTCCCGTTAGTTTTTCTCTGTCGTCGTCGAGCGAGGTAGTTTTTGAGACGATCTCGCTTTCGACTGCGCGTTGGAGTCTCAGGTGGCTCGCACACAGGTTTGATTTCTGGAACCATTTGAACGACTCGACTGGAGCGAGCAAACCTGTTTTGACTGGTGCATGGCGAGCTCTCTTCACCTGAAGTGGCAGAACTGCTCTCTCGAAATGTTTTCGAGGACGACGTGCGGTGGAACCTCTGAAAAAGACGTCGCATAGCCGTAGTTGATGAAACTTGTGACGACTACGCGAGGGATAGCGACGACACGCCCACACTCGTCGCTCCACGCGACGTTCCAACTCCTCTAGGGAGTATTTTCCTAAATGGCATCAGAACGCCACGTTGAGCCGATTAAACTTTGCGAAAGTCTCTCCCAGCGTGATCCACCGCATGGTGGTGCAGCTGGTCGACGGTATGCGAAAGCGCGACAGCTTGGTAAAGGGAAGCCTACAGCTCTATGAGGACATCTGGTTGAAACGTCTATGGGTCCGATATGCAAGTCAACCATCGATGGTAAAGCAGAAACTATATCCTCATCAGATGCAACGGCAACAGTGTCAAAGTGGTCGGGATAGCGAAATAATTGCCAACCTCCGCAAGCTACGCCGGATTTAGGATGATAATCAAAAAGGCAACTTCAATCTGGTATACATCAAGTATACATCAAGTATACATCTACTATCATCCAATCAGTATCATTTATAAATCTAATTGGATGAAACTCGATTTTGACAACGATGGAGTTCTACCCTCAAGATGAGGCGAGTGGCGCCGATGCTGTCGCTTGTATCGCGCAATTTGAAGGTCACACTGTGTTGTTGGTAGGATATTCTTGTTCCCCGTCTCTTTAACAATAGTTTAGCTCCTGTTTGGCTTCTGTCCGTTCAGTATTCGTCTGACAAATTTTTGTATCATTTCCTTCAGCCCGCCATCTCCAATGCAAACCTGGGCCAATTGACGCTGGATCTGATGATCAACACGCTACTACAGAATGGGAAAGCTTTTGTACGTGGAGCGAGCTCTTTGTATCCAGTCTTGCGACCTTGATCCACCTCCGACAAGGCTCACATCTCACTGAAACGTTGGATCTGAACCAGGACGTGGAGCTCACGCGCGTCGGCCGCCTGCTCAGCGAAGCAGCTCCCCCTATCGCTGGCGGGGCTGCCTTCTCTACACAACAGCCCCATGCTTTGTGTCTCAACTTGGAGGGTGTGTTGCTGTCTTGAGAGAGCTACAGAAGGATAGATCTGACACCTTTGTGGACTGTTGATACAGTGTACCAAAGTAAGGAGAAGAAAATCACGGTCATCCAACAGCGAGCTCCTGTGCTGCCGGTACAAACTTAACAGGAAGCCCTTGTGTTTTAGAGTCGAGACTGGACTTATAAGGTTGTGCATTTGGTTACTGGTCTAGGGACGAGCGCATGCTTTTGTTCACGAGTTGGTGGAATGGGCGAAGAGCAGCAAGGTGACAACTCTCGGCGTGGTGGCTGGTTGTGACGACATGTTGCGTCACGACCCCAATATGATGAGGTTTGGCACAATGGACAATTTTGTGCTGCCTGTAGAATTTGCTGACACTCGTGCACTGATGTTTGTAGCCGCCCAATCCGCACTATTTACTCTGCTGATGCTGCCCAACTGGACGAAGCATTTTTGTCTCGATTTGAGGGACTGAATACAACAACCGAAGATGTTCAACCATCCGAGTCGCCTTCGTCTGCTGAGCAGTGGGCACCAATCCGTGGCGCTGGCCTTGCTCCGCTTCTTCATGCGCAATGCGATGAACAGAAGTTGCCTTTCATCGCGTGGGTGATGCCATGTTCTGAGGGTAATAATGTGCCGGATGCAGCTGCCATGGCCGCGCAGCTATTCCGTTCCACGGGAATTGCATCCAAAATGACAACTGATCCAGCGACTGAGCCTAGCTCAATGCCACCTATGCTTCCATTTGCGTTCCCACCTTCGTGGAACCAGCTCTTTGGACGGGGTCCTGACGTGTCGCTGTACCTCTAATAGAGATTGCCTGATGCTGTTTCGCACTTCCCTGAATAATTTCTGATTATTGCTTGTGCCACAGATAGCCATCAATTCGGTGAACAAAGATAATAGTTCACTGCTGTACACAGGTGCTCTTTGATCAAGACGAGGCCAGGAATATGGTTAACGAGGCGAGTACTCAGCCAAACGATGCAGACTCGATGGACTCATGTCATCGTGTGGCTGCTGACGTAGAATCTCGCATGGAGTTTGTACCAGCACGGATTCCGATGCTGGCTGCTACGTCTCCTATTTCTATTATCAGTCCTTCACGAACTACACAAGCTCTGCAAACAGATATGTAAGTATCCCAAATGTTTTCTTTACTTGGTCTTTCAATGAGTGTGTATGACTGATCTTCTTGTTCGTACATGCAGTCTCGAGCTTGCAAGAGCGTTGGAGCAAGCGAATGTGCAGCGTAAAAAGTTGCTGAGCAAAAGCACGAGTCAACCTTCAGTGAGACTTGAGCCTCTGAATTCTAAGCAATCTGCAAACAACTGTGAGTAAGGCGGCGAATACTCGAATTCAAATGCTGGTTTAATTAGTTAACATGATGCCAGGTAGCAGGTAGCGATTCCTTCATAGACGTCATTCTCTGTGTCTGCGGCAAGGAAATCAGGCGAGCACAGGAGAGATTTCACTTGCAGCATGAGTGTCCTCTCCGAATGATTCGCTGCGTTCGACCAGGTTGTACACAATTGTTTCAAGCCTCGAACCGTGATCTCCATGAACGGCGTGATTGTCATTTCATTCGACATACCCGACAGCTTCTTCGTGATCGAGACGATGGAGACACTCCAGTCGAGTGTGAGCTGTGTCATGAAACGCGCTTCATCATACGAAAGCGCTACTTGAACAGCCATCAATTGTACATATGTGTAAAGCGTCAAGTATCCTGTCGATTTGCAGAGTGGGGCTGCGAGATGAAGTTCCCTCAAGAAGAACAAGAAGCTCATGAAGCAAACCAATGTGTCGTGGCTGAACGCCGGAAGCAGATTGCTGCTGACGCTCTCCTTGTGAACGAAGAAATTGTGTGCGATTGGTGCAAGAAAAAAGTGAAAAAACGCAAACTGCTTGATCATCAGGAAGACGAGTGTTCTGAGCGTGAGCGACCATGTCCAAATGCTGTCAACGGATGCAAGGAATGGGTCCCTGTTGGCAAATTTGACGAGCATATTCGTACGGATTGCATCGTGACGATAGAACGGAACACTCTTGCAGCGAGGGCTCATGAAAAGAACTCACCGGTGACATGTCCGGAGTGTGGAGTGATGGTTCGCCTACGATATCTCAATCGACACCTTCGAGATGAGTGCGTCAGTCGTGTCGTCCCGTGCAAGAATGTAGCGCATGGATGCAAAGCGCTTCTACGATGGCGAGATCGACACTTGCATGAGGATTTTATGTCGCTGTCGAAGGATCGCAGTATGCTGCAGTTCAAAACTGGAGGCAACGCGTATATTGCGATCAATGACAGTACAAATCAAATATCGTCTCAATCTTCTTGTGACCTACCACCGCCCTGGACAGCAGAATTCTACGTGTGGATGGTCGATGCAGAGGAAGAAATTTTGTCGCTTCACAGAAGCAGCATGGAATTAATGGAGGTCGTTGTTATCAATACGCGTGAAAACGCACAATGGCAAGCGGAATCTGATGCATGCAAGAAGAAGCTAAAAGAATTAAAACAGAAGCGTAAGCGCAAAGCTAGCGACAAAACGCAAGGAACGCACCTGTCTGGTGAGGAGATGTCGAACGCAGCCAAAGACCTGGCCGAAGAATTCAACGATGCTGCAAGTGGTTTGGTGACAACTCAAAAGGAAATCGCGTTGGCCCGAGGCTGGATCAAGATCAACATCATCGAGGCTAAGCGAATTCTGGACACCGATGTGACAGATGAAGAGGCAAAGCAGGCGTTGTCCAGTGCTGTAGCTGACCAAACTACCCAGATTTTAAAGGAAAGAATGTTGCTGGTGCAGTTACTGCCTGAGACTGATCGTGCTTTGCTAAGTGACTTGGGAGCTTGGACGAAACAGCTCACATCTGGTAGTCCCAGCAAAGATGACAAAGCTGAACGTCAACGCAAGGCAGCTGAACAGAACAAGTTGCTCAAGAAGCGCAGTGAGTTTCAAGCCCAATTGGAGACATTAAATCCGGACGATGCAGACACTTCACGGCTTCAGCGGAGATACGAACGTGAGATTTCCAAGATAGATGCAAAGCTAGCGCTGGTGTCCGAGAACAAACCAACACAGCTTCTTGAGCGCTGTGGACGTCACATCATCGCGTCGTCTACCAAAAACGTGATCTCTCTCGTTGCTGGTCCCAACGGGGAGATCGTTTTTCATCGACCATCGGGAACGAAAACTGCTCGAGAAGTGAACTTTCAAGCCCGACTGGAGCGCAACCGCTGGAACCATGTCGCGTTCTCTGCTGGAGCGAAAGAACTCAGTGTGTTTCTTAATGGCGAGCTCAAGTCCGTCCGTCGCGGTGTGTTCGATCTTCCAATGAGTAGAATCGGCAGCAAGGAGAAGACCGAGTCTTTCCAAGGCTACATTCAAGAGATCCGCTATTGGAAGGAGTGTCGTAGTCTCCAACAGATCCATCAGAACGCTACGTCCATCCTGCACGTGGCTAAGTGCAAGAATCTCATCGGCTACTGGACGTTCGAGGAAGGTATGGGCGACTTGGTGGACGATATGTCGTTGAAGCTGCCTCGCTCCGCCTGCTTTGACACAGATTGGGTCATCTACGATACTCCAGAAGTTCGCAAACGCTTTGGTGGTCCTCCTACGCCGTCATTGCGAGACCAAACGTGTTGCATGGTGAACCAGAAGTTAAAGTTGTTGGCTCAACGCGCTCGTGATCGGGAGCTGGACATGGTGCCGTGTCGCCAGCAATGCGAGCAGGTTGTTGCGTATCGACAACTGGAACGTCACCACCGCGTCGAGTGTGTTCATCGCATGGTGGCGTGCAAGGAGATTGGATGCGAGGTGTTGTATCGCTTTAGCAATGAATCCGAACATCTTCGTACCAAGTGCGAGCGCCATTTACTCCGTGATGAACTAGTACGCCGTTACCATGACAAACGCGAGCTGGTCGAGTGCGTCCTCAACTGTCGTGAGCTGGTTCAAAGGCGGTTGTTAGCGTTCCATTGCCACAAAGAGTGCGTAAATCGACTCATCATGTGCCCATGGGAAGATTGTGGCGAGACTATCGTCGCTAAGACGCTCGTGAAGCATCTAGAGAACGATTGCCGTAGCGCGACGAAAATGAAGAGAGAGAAATTGGTGGAGAATGGGCGACAAAGACTCAAGAGGGATTGATCATTCCAGCAATTGGACACTTTGTATTGCCGTTACGCTAGCAAGAGTAGCAGACTTAAGCCACCAGAGTCGAGGCCGTAGCCGACTCGTACTTCCAGTTGGGCGAGAGCTTGCGGTTCTTGCGGTAGTAACGAGCGAGACGGTGGATACGCGACTCAATGAGAATGAGACGGAACTTGGAGTCCTTGTCCTGACGGTTGCGCTCCAAGTGCTTGCGGACAGCCACAGCCTTCTTGATGAGCATGTACAGGTCCTCCGGGAGCTCCGGGGCGAGACCTAATGGTATAGAAACCCGCATACCCCCACGTCAAACGGAGAGGCAAGGGCCATCGGATCCGCACGTCAGGTGATACCGAGCACGTCCGAGGGAGGCAAAACAACAGGGATTACGTCAGCAATGGATCGTATACAGCTACAAAGCGACTAGACGCACCGTTCTTCTTGAGCAGACGCAGCACCTTGGAGCCCGTGACGCTCTTGACCTGGGCAATGCCGTGCGAGTCACGCAGGATGACGCCGATCTGCGAGGGGGTGAGACCCTTCTTGGCGAACTTGCAGATGTGGTCCTCCACGTCCTCGGCCGAGACCTTGAGCCACGAAGGCGGCGAGCGCTTGTACGGGCGAGCAGACTTGCTCATACCCTTGCCGTGAGAGTGCATGCGACCCATGGTGACTGAATAGAGTGCTTTGACTTGCTGGAGAGGAGATCAAAGAGTGAGGAGATAAGGCGCAATAGAGTGGAGACTCGCCTCCTCAGCCAATGGACTCACAGCGTCACGCAATTGGATGAAATGCCACGTACAGATGTGATTGGTGGATGCAGGAGTGTACTGTTGACTTTCAACGTATATCCGCACCAAGCTGTTGCTATTATTTATTGCGGCTTTTCCTGAAGAGCAGACAGTGTCTAGACCATCCACACTTGAATATGAGCGACGACGAGAGTGTGGCGTTCCAGTCGAACGCGCTGGACGTGGTGGGGTCCTGGCTGCTAAGAGGCGATGGTGACGATACGGAGCAGGAAATGCAGCAGCAGCAGACGCAACATCGACCCGTGACGCTGTACCGCCCGTCGTCCAAGTCTCAGCCAAGTCTCACGCGACCCAACGCTGCTGCCAATGCGGACGCAGCACTGACGGAGCAGGAGCGCGAGATGAAGCGCAAACTGCTGCGTAAGCCGCGCGGCAGTCGCGTCGAGGAGGCGGCCAAGGCGGAGCAGGAAGCGCAGAAGCAGCGCGACGAGGTGCAGGACGAAGAGGAGCAGGAGCTTGTGCGTCTCAAGACGCAGAGCAGTAAGGACGACAAGAAGCGCAAACGCACGGCGCAGGACGAGCTGCTGGACAAGTTGCGTGAAGAGGCAGCCAAGAAGAAGGCCAAGAATCTCAAGAGGAAACTGCAACTGCAGCGAAAGAAACAGCAGCAGCGACAGCAGAACGGAGTCGCTGCCGCCCATTGATAATAGAATGAACTGGTAACTTAAGGACGAAGACAGGTCTGCACTGGCGTGGTGTGTTACTGTCGTGGTCAAACTACGACTGCTGCACCTCATGAACATGCACACCTACCTGGAAGACCATTAATTTTGGATTTCGAGGTGCCCAAGTTCGTCATGCACCGACGACTCCAAGAACGTGCAGAAGGAGTTTACCTTCAGATGTGCCTGAACCTTGTCTTTCTGCTGGACACCAGCGTTACATAACGTATGCTTCCTACATTTCCAACCCAACGCTTGCAAACCCGACGTTCGCTTGGGAATTTGGTCAGGCGATAGCATCGGTGAACTTGGTCACTTTGCGGTGAGCTTGATGGACTTATGAACAACACGTCAAGTTCTACGAGCAGTCCCAGCGCAGTTTCTCACCTTTGAATCAGTTAGCGTGTTCCAGTGCATCGTCCCGCGCTCAGTCCTTCCAGCACCAAAGGGATCGCAGAAGCTTTCACTATCAAGGCCAATGCAGAGGTCGAAGGCCACAGCACGATGGTGAGTCTGGTTCACCATAGCAATGCTACCACATACATCTCGAAAGCAGACTTTTGTCAGTTGAAGCGGAACGTTCCGTTCTCGGCCGTCTGTGAGTGGTCTAAACTCGATTCCACCAATCAGAGTGACCCACTTCACGACAGCAACTTCGACGACCTTCACTCTTGTTTGGCTTCAAATAGTGTACCTGTATCATCCTGCGCTCCTTCACATTCACTTTCCAATCCACCACCAACTCCACCAGTCTCTACAGTCTCTAGTGCACCATGGGCAACCTCTTCTCCTTCTCCCTCGAAGCGCTCTACAGCAGCTTGGCCTCGTACTTCGGCAACCGCGAGAGTCGCATCATGATCGTCGGTCTGGACGCTGCTGGCAAGACGACGCTGCTCTACAAGATCAAGCTGGGCGAATTGGTGACGACAATCCCCACCATCGGCTTCAACGTCGAGACCTTCGAGTACAAGAACGTCAAGTTTACGGCCTGGGACATCGGTGGCCAGGAGAAGATCCGCTCGCTCTGGAAACACTATCTATTCAACAACGACGCCGTCATCTTCGTCGTCGACGCAGCCGATTTTGACCGGATCGACGAAGCAAAACAAGCTCTGCATTTGATCTTCGAGGCTGAAGAGCTCGCTAATACCAAACTGCTCGTGTACGCCAACAAACAGGACCAACCAAACGCCCTGTCGGCGGATGAGATCCGAGAGAGAATGGAACTGTCGGAGGTGACCAAGAACCCTACGTTTGTGCAGCCTTGTGTTGCAACGCATGGAGACGGAATATACGAAGGTCTCGACTGGCTGAGCAAGGCGGTCACGGGCGAGCTGTCCATGTAAATAGCATCATCGCGGAAACATGCTAGTAGCGTTTCATATTTCAGGTGCCTCCTCACGCACACAAGCAATAACTACAAATTGGACGTGTGTTCTGCTATTCTGCTTTACAGCGTTTGGATAATTATGATTATTGGAACAAGTCATGACTATTGAGATTGCTATGAGAGGCGGAGGTGCAATTGCATGAGGTCTATATTGCAGACTTGGAGTTGCATGCAGCATCGAGGTGGAGACGCATTCTATCGGTTCAATTGGTAGATCAGCAAAACTCAAAAACCAAGTTGAAGTGCCACCACTCTGTAACTTTCCTAGGAGAATCTATAGTCCAGGCCCATGCCTACCGCTAAATTGTAGCGTGGTTTGTGTACCGTTGCTGTCTCGAATAAAAGACTTGCATGTGACACGCTCCTTTCATTTCTATACAAACGTCAAGTATAAAAAACGGTCGGCATCCACACCTGATCGTAGCGATCACTTTACCATTTGCAGACGAACGACAAGATACCAACACAATGAGTGCGCGCACAGACGATCAGTGGCTGGCTGAGGCCCAGCAGTGGGCGGATTGGGACGTGAACGCCGGCACCAAGACGCAGGTGCAGCAGCTTGTGGCGGCCAAGGATGTGGCCCGCATCCGCGAATTGTTCGGCAGTCGCGTGGCCTTCGGCACCGCCGGACTGCGTGCCGTAATGGGCCCCGGACCTGCGGCCATGAACGACCTTGTGGTGATCCAGGCGTCGCAAGGCATCTGCAAGTACCTGATGCAACAATTCGGCGAGCGGGCCAAGATTATGGGCGTGACGCTGGGCTACGACCATCGCGAGCAGGGCACGCTCAGTTCCAAACGATTCGCGGAGCTTACAGCCGCCGTCTGTGTGCACTACGGCATCAAAGTGTATCTCTACGAGGGCTTCGTGGCCACACCGCTAGTGGTGAGTTAGTAAAGCCTGGAGCAGTTGATAGTCATGTCTGACAAGTTTCGTTGTGATGCAGCCGTTCTGCATCGAACAAAAGGGATGCGCTGCGGGTGTGATGGTCACGGCCTCGCACAACCCCAAGGCCGACAACGGCTACAAGGTTTACTGGAGCAACGGCAGTCAGATTATCCCGCCGCATGACGAGGGTATCGCCAACGAGATCATGGTCAACCTGGCCCCGTGGAGACTGTACGACGACTCACTTGAGGAGCTCAAGAAGGCATTCCCGACACTGATCGAGAACCCCAGGGAGGACTTGACTAAGAGTTACTTCGATCGGGTCCACAGTCTGTGCCGATTCCCGGAGGCCAACGCCAGCACGACGCTCAAGATCGCCTACACAGCCATGCACGGTGTTGGTCATGCGTTCACGAGCCGCTCTTTCGCAGCTTTCGGACACAAGGAGTACGTCCCGGTGCAGGCCCAGCTTTTGCCTGACCCGGAGTTCCCTACAGTGGCTTTTCCCAACCCGGAGGAGGGAAAAGGAGCGCTGCAGCTCGCCATGGAGACTGCTGATGCCAACGGAGCGCGACTGATCCTGGCCAACGACCCTGATGCAGATCGTTTGGCAGTGGCAGAACGAGACTCAAGCTCAAAATCTGGCTGGCGTATCTTCACGGGTAACGAGATCGGTGTCTTGTTGGGCTACTGGGAGCTAGAGCAGTACTTGCGACTTCACCCCGACTGCGACCACAAGCAGCTGTACTTCATCGCATCGACGGTGTCGTCGAAGATGCTACGTGCTGTCGCGAATGCTGAGGGTCTGAACTTTGAGGAGACACTCACTGGTTTCAAGTGGATGGGTAACAAGACTGCCGAGTTGCGTGAAGTTGGTAAGACCGTGCTGTTCTCATTCGAGGAGGCCATTGGTTTCTGTGTTGGTAACCTTGTCAAGGATAAAGACGGTGTGGTCGCCGCTGCTGTATTTGCAGAGATGGCGGTGCAGCTTGAAGAGACCAAGAAGATGATGGTGGGTCAACACCTAAATGCCCTCTATGAGCGCTACGGCCATTTTGTTACGCAAAACCACTACGTCAAGTGCTACGACCCCGTTAAGATTCGTGCTATCTTCGAGCGCCTGCGCAACAACGGGAAGTACTGGGAAGCCTGCGGTGACTTTGCTATCACCGGTGTGCGCGATCTCACCACGGGTTATGACAGCTCCCAGCCGGACAAGCGCGCTGTGCTTCCTGTAAGTAGCTCAACCGAGATGATCACGTACACTTTCGCCAACGGATGCGTTGCCACACTGCGTACGAGTGGTACAGAACCAAAACTCAAATACTACGTCGAGCTCGCTGGTCGTGTGGGCCAGACTCGAGAGGAGGTCACTCTTGAGTTGAGGAAGCAAGTTGAGCAGATTGTGGAGCTCATGCTGCAGCCTAATGAGAACGGTCTGGAGCTTCCACCTTTGGACAAATAGCTTTTCTAGACAAGTTGAACCCCTGCGCTAAGTGTACCAGTTTCTAATGTACTTGTCATTGATAGCCTTTGTGTTGTTGCTTCTTCTGACCTCTTGGCTTTCTGTAGAGATGTATAATTCATTTTCTTGACTACCCGTGAGGGTCTTTGTTGATCTTGTGCGTGTAAATTGGTTTGTGTAGGGGAGGTCAGCTTCCGTGTGCATTAACCACTGGCTTCTTCGGTTGGCACTCCGAAGTACATGTCTTGCATCGTAAACTGCAGCGATGCTAATCCTCCAGTGGAGCTGCCCTCTTCGATGACTTCAACCTCGGTTGCAGAGGACGATGGTGGCGTGAGGATTCGACGGTTCTTCCCTTTTTTCTTCTTGCCCTTCTGAGTCGGCCCGGCACCGTTGACACCGCTAAGATGAGGTGAGTTCTGATCAATTGGTCTGAAGCAAATCGTATTCTTCACCTCGGGTATTGGTTTGGGTGGAGTTTCAGATAACGAGGATGACATGGCCATATTGATGCTCGCTGCCAAATCTAGTGGTGGAGGCACCTCCGGCGTCACAGGGCGACCTCCGTCGTGGCCATCAAACACAGGCGAACCGCCAATACCAAAGTACGAATCCATCTCCATCACAAACAATTGCTCATCACCGTTGGCATAACCCTCGGGAGCCATCGCCATCGTGCTTGCACTGAGATCTTGGCTCGGATTTGGTCCCTTGCGCTTCACCTCTAGAATTTGTCCTTCTGGATGGTCCTCATCGATGGCCTTGAAGGTCACTTTTGGGTGTGCCCACAGCGGTAGAGATCTTTGGGCAAACGTTCTAAGCTCACTCTTGGCACTGACATCCCCACTGCTGTTGTGTAAGCTTGCGTGATCTTCAACAGCAGAAGAAAGAGATTCAGACTTTCGTCGACCTGACGCAAGCAGCTCCCATGCCTTGAGTTCTGTCACGCTAGCTTCAAAACCAAACGATGACAATGAGGACTTGGAATTCTTCGTCTTTGGATCAGACGCCTTTGGATCAGATGCCGCGCGAGCGTGATCTGCCTTGTGTTGGGAAAGCGCAGTTACCCGCATGTCATACAACTTGAGAACGGAATCACAGCAGGTCAGCATCTTAAGGCCATCAGGTGCAAATAGGCAACACAAGCGCTGGCGCAGTCGGCGACGGCGCGAAGCCACATCCGTGTCATTTTCGAAGTGCTGATGGCCGAAGTCTATGGCGGAAGTGGCGAGTTGAGATAACAGTGCTTGGGATACATCCAGCGCTGATTCCATGATGGTGCTGCTGCGCATGCTGCCAGTCATAGGTGGGCTATGGAACGCTGGGCCCGGAGGAGATGACGACGAAGGAGACGTTGACGACATAGATGAAGAAGAAGACGTTGACGACGAACGCGTTGTACGCGCTTTGAAGGAAACTGGAGCTGTAGCCTTGTGGGGGGTCACAGCTGACACAGTAGGAATCTTGAACTCATGACGAATTCGGAGCACCTGGGTCTGCGTCCGCGTTTCAAGAGTGCGAAAGTCAGCATAAAAGTCATTCACTTGTCGTAGCGGGAAACCTGGTCCTAATCCATCAGCGTCGGATTCGACAGCACTCTCGACTGTGTTTGCATGTGTGTCAGCACTAATGCGTGCTCCTTCAGGGTGTAGCGCGTAGAGATGGCTCGTGCCATGCGCTGACGTCACATTAATCCATTTGCCATCCTGACTGAAGGCTATGTCTTGGATACTTGCGTGTGTGATCCCACGCTGCAACTTGTATACTAATTGGTGATGAAGCGTTCCATGTCCAGCGACTGCTCCACCAGGTTTGTTTACAATGCTTTGCAGCGGTGGTGACAATCGGTATACATGCAGATTTTGTCCTTTGGTGGAGTTCGTCGCCAGAAGTAATCCGGAAAAGTCTAACGATAGATTCACCAGCGCAGTAGAATGACAGGGGAAGTTTGCCAGCACGCGCTTTGTAACCAAATCCAGCACAACTACCCAACCCGGGTGCTTTTTTGATGCAGTCACTGCTGTATCATCGTTAGATGTTGTCTTCTGGTGGTGCATACTTGCAGACTCATTGAGAGACGACTTTCGTGACCGGCCAGAATTGAGACGACCAGACGGCGACTTCAGTGCGTGATGGTTGTGCATCCCATTTGATGGTTTGCCAGGCGAAGACGACAAATACGGTGCAATGGTGGCACGTCCGACTTCTGACAAGTAGTAGAGTCCTGAAGCCACGTTCTGTGCCACGTCAATAGCCGTATAGGACGGCGAAGATCTGTCACGAGAATCAACGGCCATGCCGCCGTTCACAAGAGCCTCGATTGGAACATCGTCAAAGTCCGAGTCACTGTCTCCTTGGCTTGTTAATGACTGTTCTCGTCTGTTGGCTTGGCTTGCATCTACTCCCTGTGCGAATCCTGGATATGCCAACCACCGCGGGCCTAGAGCCATAGCAGGAGAAGCCGTAGTGATCGTCTGCTGTAGCTGGAGGGTGACCAAGTCATAGAGAAAAAGCTCTCGAGTCTCGCAGAGCACAGCCGCGGTCGTGGCATTGGTCTGTATATCCAGCACCAGTGACGGCGACGGCGGCAACTTGTGCAGCAGTTTCTGTTTGTCCAGAGCCAGCACTGCAATATCCTCACGTCCATCGTCTTCTTCTGTTGCTGTGGCAGACACAAAGTCCTCGTCTTCATCGTCGCTTGAGAGTTGCGGACAGCTCCGTTCCGACACGAATAGAGCCCCCACCGCTAGGGCCGACGCCGCTGCTGTGCGCAGCTCGAAGAGGTGGAAGAAACGCACATTCGAGAGTCGCGCCGCGTCCTTTTCCGGGTCCAGCAGCAGCTAGAGACAAGCAGAACGACGTTGTACATCGCGTCGTTAGGTCGAAGAGGCAATTGCAGCAACCAAGACACTCACCTGCACGGGCGCGCAGCTCTCGCGTGTTGCGCTGAAGCCGTTGAGGCGATAGAGACGCCAGTCGGAGCGCGTGCACAGCAGCAGGAACGAGCGGCCGCGTACGCGCTGGACGGCGCAGAACGTCACCTCCAGAGACGCCTCGGGGGCGATCGAGGCCGCATTCGATAGACCGGAAGCTGGCGGAGAAGATGATGTAGTCGACACGTCGCTGGAGCCGCGGCGGCGAGAGGTACGCGCGCTGGCGCGACGCGTCGGGCGGGTGAAAGGCTTCATCTTGCGCTTGCGTTATGAGCCGATTCTCGGAAGAAGAACTATCCTTCAACCCCATCCTGTGGGAGTGGATATCTGGATACAAATGAAATTTGGTCTCATAAACTGTAAAATATCGTCAGTTGTATTGCAGTTGTATCTGACGCCACTACAGTAGTCGCTTTGAAATGGTCACCCAACATCAGTTGTTGCAGGTTCTTGGCCAGAATCTTCTCACTCTTCTCGACTTTGATCATGAGCGAGACGCTGGGACTCGTGCTGAACGACGGACACGGGCTGCTGCTCAAGGCGGAGGGCGACCTCGCGTACACTGCGCGCGACCAGAAGAACGGATTCTTCACGTGCATCGCCGAGAAGGCCATCGACTTGGGCCAATTCGCAGAGGGGGACGACGACGACGCGGCCGAGCCGGACGAGGACCAGCCGCTGCCCACTGTGCGCCTCGAGACGAGCAAGCGCTCGCTGCTCATCGCCAAGTTCGAGACGGCAGGTCGTGAGCGCACGCTGGCTGTGTCCAAGCCTCGAGGCCAGACGGACGTCGAGTGAAGACGAGAAGATTTAATTCATACAGAAGATGCTGCTTATTATCAAGGTCTCACATGTGGTAGTTTGCTTAATTGTCGCTCTCGACAGAATGCTCGTTCTCACTCCGCTCCTCCTTCTCGTGTGTCTTCTTGTGTCGTGCAAAATTCGACACTTGTGTGAACTTCTTCTGACATCCTTCATACGGACACACGTAGGGCTGGAAACCTGCGTGCATCCAGATGTGTTCCTTGAGTGACACGGAGTGTGCGAAGCTCTTGCCACAGCCGTCGTAGTGACATGTGTAAGGCTTGATGCCGGCGTGTGTGCGCTCGTGTGCACGTAGGTTTGAGCTGTGTGCATAGCGCTTCGTACAGCCGGCATATGAACACTTGAGTGGCTTCTCGCCTGTATGTGTTCGGATGTGGTTTTGCAGCTCTGAACGTCCTCGGAACTGCTTGCTGCATGTTGGACACTCGTGCTTCTTGCTAGGTTTTACGCGGGACTTGGTCACCTTCGGTTTTGAGTACATTTCCACCTGCTCCAGAAACTTGTTTTGGTTCTCGTTGTTAGTGATAGCCGACATCTTGGAAGTATTCAGCGCCAGTGTGTTGGTTAGGTGGCGAACAGTGTTAGTAGTGGAAGTACTCGCTGTCCCACTCGTGGCCGTCAGGACAACTCCTTCTTGCCGGTCTTCATCTGTAGCTAGATTAATGCCTGTTTGATTGAGAGATTTAATGTATCCGTCCAGCTCGATCATCGATTCCTTGACGTAGTCGCTGATGGCCCACACAGTGTTCTCGTTCATCTGCCCCAGATCAAATGCATATCCGTCGTCGTCGATCTGACGCACCGTGTCTGGCTGATACTTGCTGATCACGTCCATGAGTCCACGTAGATACTGACTAGGCAGCATCGTAATCTTCTGCACAAGCCGCTGCTTGTCGTAGAAGCTCATGGGCTTGACGTTGTCCGGGTACATGTAGTCGCCCGTAGCGGGGTCCATGTACTTGGTGTTGCCACCTGACCCCTCTGCCAGCGTCGGTACCACAGAAGTAGTGGTCTCAGGGGCTGAAGATCCTTGTCCTTCATTGTCTGTGGTCGCCTCAGCACTGTCCGCTGCGTTATCCGTGCGTGTAGCCGCCGTACTTTGTGCACCAGTGCTTGACACACTCACAGCCGACGGCAGCAGCGAACTAATGGAGAACTGACTCGACGTGCGCTTCTCCAGCACCGCATTCATCGACGGAATGGGGCCGAGGCCACCGAAGCTGTCGACGTCGCCCAACATCCAGGACGGATCCTTCTGCAGACTCAGCGCCACGTTGGGGTAGCCTCCAGCAGCGTTCTTCTGGGCGTTGTCGTTCTCTGAGCGTGACGAGTCCATCACGCCGTCCTTCGAGTCGCTCTTGATCGACGCATCCTCCTCGTTGAGCTTCTGCCGCTTGGTGGGCGGCATCGCTCTGCCATTGGAAGGTGACGTCGGTAACGCGGTAGTGGAGGACGCGACGGCGCTGCTCATGGCGTAGGAAGCAAAGGCCACCACAAGCGCTTCAATTGAGATTCCGTAATGGCAACAAAACCCACAAACATTCGCCCCCTCTTCAAAGTCCTTCACTCTCCACCCACGAAAACCTGCGAGAATTTACTATTAGATTATCAATTCATACAGGTTTCGGGACGGATGTCATGGCAGAGACCTGATTGCGTCAACATTACTAGCAAAGCTCTAGGTAGTTCGAGAACGAGCCAGCACCATTGTCGTTAACCTCCGTGGATCTATTTGCTACATTTATTCCTATCGCTTACTCCCGCTAGTGCCATGCAAATGAGCTTGTGTACCGGAGAGCTATATGTGAAGAGCTGGTGATTTTCACCCCTCCTTCGAAGTGATGACCAATGAGAACGTGCCAAACTGGCTCTGAGTGATGGTCAGTTGAAGTGGATACATGTCAGCATTGATTCAGTCAATAATGCTTTGATAAGGCGAGTGTTCTTCGCTTGTTGCTGCTTGTCACTAGAGGACCACGAGCGATATCGATAGCGACACACAACTTCATCAGTGGAGCAGACTTTGGCGAGTAGCAAGCCGCTACGTAGCAAGACCGAGCTTGTGCCGAGGTATAGTGGCGCAGCGAGATGACGTGCAGCGTATCGTGATTCCAGAGTACACATATTTTAGGCTTCGCCTGCTGTGTGAGATGGTTTACAATTGTGCTTCCTATCAAGCACAACAGGCTAATTAGCGATGCAGCCAACCGAGCTAGTTATAGACTGCAGTGCCTGTCCTCGGGCGTTTCGCAGGGCCTATTCGCGCGTTCAGGGCAAACCCTAGTATTCAGCTGCGATACTGCTGCTACTGTAAGCTGTACACACAGCTTGATACCAGAGTCAGCGTTTACCCAACGATGGTCGAGACCTCGTCGTCGGAGTGTGTTGTTCAAATTGTTGGGGCTGAAAAGCCGAAGCGGCCAGACAGCGAATTCAAGCCGCTGACGAGTGGCCAACTCCTGCTGAAGACTCGGCGTAGGTCCGATCACCGACGCATGCTACTCAACGACGACGAGGACCAAGACGACGAGGAAGGCGAGGATCCGGGCCGTGAGTGCTTCTTGTCCAAGTTCCTGGCGGCGAGCATGACACTACTGGTCTGCGGCTTCATCTACTTTGCGGTGCTACAGCGCTGGCTTCTCAAGAGCTGAACAGCACTGCTCGGTTCTGCACGCCTCGGCTGGTGGTGACGTGCGGCAGCAGTCTCGGTGTCAATAACTTAATAATCAATCGGCGATCGGTCCTGGAAACCTTCTGCCGACTCAGCTGTTGCACTCGCATGGCTCTCCTTCGTCTCGTTGTCGTTGTCGTCGGGTGGCTTGGGGCCATCTGCCGCTGGCGTCTCCATTCACACACACATGGTCTTCTCTTCAGCTCCTATCGCTGCTGTATCTGTATCGTGGAGAAGCGAGCGAGGTGGGACTGAGTGGCTGGCGAAACGAGAGCGTTCACTTCCGCATTGCACGTCCCATTGCTCGACCTCACCCGGTCGTTTCGCTAGCTAAGTTCTGCTCGGTCATCTATCTTTGAGCCGGACAAGTTCAGCGCAACCGCTGCAGGCCATTTCGAGTCGACACTCGTTCGCTCAGTCGCCAATTCGCTCCCTGTTCGTCGGCAGTCGACTGAAGACACCGCCTCGATGACACGTCAGGGTTACCTCATTGTCCATGACAAGCGCAGTCGCCCGACGGTGCGCTACCTGTCGCTAGAAGACGGGTTCCTTCGCCAATACGCGACGGCCGACAGCATCAAGTGTCTGAGCGAGATTCGACTGTCAGGCTGCAAAATCGCTGTCAAAGCGCAGAAGCGCGCTGATGGTGTGCCCAACAGCTTCTACCTTGAGACGCGTAAAGTGTTCGTCAAGGACCGATCCTACACACTGGGCAACGTCGAACGAGTGGAGTTCAGCGCCTGTAGTGGCGAAGACCGACAGGAATGGGGCAAGGCACTCTTCTCGTGGCAACGCTACTACTGGCGTGACCCAGTGGCCTCCTCACCTGAGAAATACTCGGCAGCTAGTGAGACTCGGCTACAACTTGAGCAGATCATCGCCAAACACTATGCACAGAAACCCACGAACCCACATACGATCTCGTTCGCGGCAGCCAAACAACCGATCTCGTTCCTGCGCCGCAACGCGCATTCACTGCGTCGGTCGCTGTCACTTACGTCGACGGTCGCCAACGCGGCCAAACCCGAGAGCGATGCCGATCCAACTGACTGCGTGAAGGACAAAGTGGCGCTCGCCAAGGTGGAGTGCCCCGAGGTTACCAAGGACAACAACGTCTGCCAGGCCACTGCCGTCACGCCACACTATGTGCCCGCCCACTTCGGCCGTGGTAACAATCAGGTGGCACACTAGTTGTTGTCGCCGAGTATTTTATGTTTCAATAACCTAGAACCAAGATTATAAGGCGCGTCAAGCACCTCTACTCATCATAAATGCAGCTAGTGCAAACTCTTATAAGTTCTGTCGGCATGATTTGGCACGAGGAAGGCAAAGAAGCGGAAGGCCCGCCTCAATCATAATCATGCCGTGATGGCCATCACACCACCAAGCATAGATGCCGCGGGTTCCAAACTTCGACATGTTCCCTTGACACGAAAATGCACATTTTATTGACTACAGCAATTTTTCCCTCTGCTTTTACCCTAAATCGATCGCTCATTCTTGAGCGCGGCGCTATTCGCCTGCTGCTCCTGTTGTTGCTGTTGCTGTAATTTCAGCATTTGCTTCTTCTGACGCAGCTTTTGCGGACGCTTATCACCGAACAGCGAGCGGAACCGCGATCGCAGCTGCGACGCAGTGAACTTGGCCAGGGGCGCATATTCATCGACGCCTGTGCGGCCGGTGGCCAGCATTTCCCAGCACACCTTGGATAAATGGCGACAGCGAGGGTCCTTGACGGCATGCTCGAGCTGTCGGATGTTCTCGTCGCTCCATGCGTCCATCTTCACGGGATTGCTGGCCGGCAGCTCGAACTGACGCAGGTACGCGTTCTGTAGCTCAGCGGCCGTGAATTGGGTCAGAGGAGCAAATCGGTCCTCCTTCATACCCCCAGTGGCGAGCACCGACCAGTAAATCTTCTTGCCTCGGCGGCACGGGTTCGGGCGCGGCAGGTTCACCGCTTCGTACAGCAGCTGCAGGTGCTCTTGCGGGAGCAGACGCAGCGGCATGTTAGATGGTCCGGGCGACGACACTCCCCCAAAGCTCATTCGGTTGGCGAATACATCAGCAGTACCCATAAGGTTATCACGACCGAGGGTCAGAGCACCAGGCGCCGAGTAGCGCTGCTGCATCCTCTCGGCGTCTGTCGGCTCGATCAGCGCCTCCAAGAAGCTGTCGTAGGCCTGCACGTCGAACTCATTCTCGCGCTGGATGTCGAGCGGCTGAAGAAGCGCACTTGATGATCCAGCAGTGTACACGTTAGGTCCGTGTGTGCCGTACTGGTAGTTGGCGACTTGGAGCTGTTGTTGCTGCTGCTGGCTGACAGCTGCTGTGACGCAGTACGTCATGAGGCGACTGTGGCCGATTTTGAAGACGGCAAGGGCACGCTGGTCGTGCACGATGAACTCGAGATCTCGCACGGCCGAGTAGCCCAGACGGCATAGATACTCGGCGTACTCGAAGGTGCTCGCCTTGGAGATTCCGCACAGCTCCAGCCACCGCGACACCGTGTAGGAAGGCGACAGCACACCTGGACCCTGGAACCGCCGAGCTTGGAAGTCACGACGGGCCTGTTGCCACACCAGCTGGGCGTCAGCAATACCAGCACGTTGCAGCTCGCTCACACCTGCAAAGGCCAGAGCCAACACCGAGTCGAATCCGTCCTGAGCGAGATGCTGTGTGGCCAGCTCCAGCGCGGCCGAGTCCTGTGCGAGCTGCAGGTTCTTGAGGAAGGTCAACACGTCGTCGGTGGAGACGACCGGCGTGGTGCTGTAGCCACTTAATGTAGCAGGAAACGTCATGGCTGACGAGGTCGTGGCGGGCGAGGCCGAGGACATGACAGCGGAGGTGGCGTTGCTACCAACCTCAAAGCCGGCGAAGTCGAGCTTGAGCTCACCCGGCGTGGGGAAGGACGTGGCGGACGGCGACGGCCGCTGTCGCTTGCGGTTGCGTAGCTGGGCGTCGCTGTCCAGTGGGGTGACGGTCACGGCGGCGTTGAGCTGTTTGAGCTCGGGCCACGAGGACAAGCCGGTGCTGGTGGCCGAGGACGGATCTGCCACGACGACGTCGGATTGGGGCGCGTTGCTGTTCGTTGGCTGCATGACTCTCGACGCTCGCAATGACCTTCTTGGCGAGCGTGGCGTGCACGGCTCGAAGCGAATCGGATTGTGGCGAGGGAACCTGGTGAAAAGCGCCATGCCGTTCGATCTCTGGCCCCCATCCAATAACATGTCCATGCATCGAAAGCACTGCATCTCTCGAGTAGAACCAGGTCGTAATTTATTTTATTTTACCAAATCGACACGTCTAGCAGTGTTCACCCCTTCCGTTTCCATCAGTTGGAAACCTTGCATCAATTGCCGCGGCAACATGATAACACTCAGATGTTCGCTAGTTGATGGACAATCCAGCTGGCGGCTAGAGCTCTCCGTCGACGAGCTATTATATCGGATATGGGCTAATGGCTGCCTTGTCGATCAAGTGGCCGATGGACATCACTCTCTGGTTCTCAGCGCAGCGTTCGACGTGCCGGTGTCGCCATTTAATTCATTCGCGTATCGGCCTACTGTGTTCGTACCGTACTGCGATGTCTGACACTCCGGTCACGTGGCCGCCGCGATCTTGGACCTTGACGGCCATTCGAGGTCGGCGCACCATGAAGTCCGGGTGACCCCGTGGTGGTTGGCGGCGATGCAAACTCAAACCGAGCAAGTTCGAGCAATGCGACGCTAGCAGAGGCTATCTCGACGGCGCGAGTAAATTACAGCGCCTCCCGGTTCTGCGCGGCACGTATCAGGCGGCCCGTCTCCGACTCCGGCTGCCTGCGGTCACAGTCAGCGGATTGCCGTGGTGAGCTGGCAGGACCGTCCGCTTCAACACATGAACTTCACGAAGCTCCGAGTGCTGGGGCAATTCGCCAGTGCGTGCCCGCGACTGGCAAGTGCGGTGCCATCCTCAGCCCAGAATTCAGCACTTCGCCACTCTGACGCGTACGCGGGCTTACCAGCTGGACCATTCAGTATTTCACCACTGGTCGGACATGCACGCGCTTTCGCCATTGCGGACGCCGACAGCACTGCTGTCACGGCAGAAGGTCTCGCGTCAAACGGCGCTTCGTGTGAATGACTGCCTCGGACAGGTACCTCGGACACGGACGAGTCGCAAGCCCAGCTACAATAGCGGACCGATGCAGCGCTTCGCTGTAAGCACTTGAGTGAGGGTACAGTAATCTGCGCGAGTACCGACCACCAAGGCGGTGAACGACACATGGCTCCGGAGGCCAGGGATCCCGCATTGACAACGCCCTCGAGCGGTGCTTGGTGACGAACTAAGCGGCCCCAGCGCCAGTAGCCGAGGGATCCCGCAAATTCAAACCAAGCTTTGAGGAGCCCGCCACACTCGACTCGATCTTGACGTTGAAGTGGTTCCCGGGAAAACGATCGCAGAGATCGCTCCACCGCCCTGCGTTATCCGTATTGCCAACAGAGGGCAGTGGCAACGCTCATGCGCACAGAGAGGATGAGCGGGGCCAAGGTTCCGAGTGGAGACTTGGCAGTGTTTAGACGGAGGCGTGATTAGATTCCACTTCAACGCGTCGCGGCTCTTCTTTCGCCGCGGCGCACTCATGCTCAGATCGCGCACACAGGCACCGACGCAAGATATGTGAAGGCGCCAAAGCCGGGCGGCGCAGTGTGCCAAGTCTGCCTTGCTTGCGGGCAAGCAAATCCAAGCGCCTGATGAAACGCATCCCCCTCGTTAGTCGCGCCGGCATGTAACTTTACTAAGTGCACACGGATGGGCCAGCGAAGTGTTGACTCAACCTCGACTCGAAGTGCTGTTCAGCCTTCGCGTCTCGGTCGCGTTAGCCGTGCTGCGGCTGGCATACACACATAAATTGATGGCATCATGGCGACGCTCATTCGCACGGCGAAAATGCGCCTCCGTCGCGCGGCTCGTATCAATGACTGACACTCGAGGTGTTGGGCACCAAGTACAAAGCGTTTTGCGTCAGAGCTGCGGTGCTACTCTGATGAGCTTCGCGTGCTGTGAACGTCCCTGTGTAGTACAAGCACTTGATCCAACAGAAGTAGAATCCAGCGCGTCGAGTGAAACAGCAGTCATCTTGCTTGGAAAATCGAGCGAGGTGATGTGATACTGCTACCCGCAGCAGTTGGAATCATCGCATTAACAGAGTGATTCCGTTCAACGATACGCACTGTTCTCAGTATCACAGTGAGACTCTAAGAAAAAGAGCGTACAACGTCTCAAATGTCTGGCAATGAACGATTCTTGCACTACAAGTTGTCCGTATTGTAAATACTATATGCTAAGACACACTTTGGGGACTGAAGTCACGAGGCAAAGTCGTTTTGTCTGAGTCACCACGAGAAGTTCTTGTCGAGAACTTCTCGTCGAGTCTGTTCCCCAGGCAACTTGCCCGCAGCAGCTGCAGGAAACAAGTCACTGCATGTGACGAGGCAGACATCGAAGGCGAGTCTTCTTTTTATTTTGCAAAGATGTGGCGTATGCGCCACGGGTGGACACAGCGAAAGATGGCAAACCAAGCAAGTGCTGCTGAGCAACATCTTCCGCCCGATGTGCTGTAGAAGTTCGAAAGCTAGGGCCACAGGCGAATGCGTTTACCAGTCAATCATTGACAGCATTTATGGTAAGCGCTGTCAGGAAGTTCAACGGCGTACTAGAAGCGTACACCTCTATCATGGTGCTTGCAGCTCGCACATGACATGGTTTGCTGGTTCAACACGTTGCGATCAGGTATAAAACAACAGTGTTGGATGGTGAGAAGTCTCTGCTAGTTCCACGTTGTCTACCTCCGGAATATATCAACAGCGGCCGTTTTCCTGTTTGAACTCACTGTTATTAATAGCATCTTAGTACAAACAATCCACTGTCCAACCTTGCATACTGCGCTCAAAGCGGGTGCTACCCCTCCAGACAGCACCAGTTCGCTTTAGTGTTTATTTCATATTCCACGTTAACTTCATCGCGAGTTCCTCTGTCAGACAGACACAATCCAACTCAGGACTGAAGTTGGACCATTCAGCAGTTTTGACGGGTCCCCTTTTGATTAGCCAATAATCCAAAAATCCAGTTCATGGCATCTTTGCACACATGTCCAACACCGTTCTTCTGGAGCGTCCACTTGCACCTCAGCAGTTATCATCACGATGTCCCAGCGCGAAGCTCTTTCTCCGTGCTGCCACGCCCTCAGTCCAGGCCGTAAATGCAGCAACAAGGTGCGTCTCTCCAGCCATCAATACCGCTAGCCCAATTCGGCAATTAATCTCTTCCTTTCAGCCCCAATTCGCCTCGGAATTGCGCAAAGTCGGCGTGTCGACCAAACTCGACGGTGTGCAGCGTCTCGCCAGCGACCTCAGCGCCGCCCGCGCCGCGCTGCAATTGGACAGCGTCTCCACTGCTCCCTCTGTCTTCCAGTCACCTGACGACATCCCTAACTACACACAGAAACTAGTTCAGTACTTGGCACTCGTCAAGGGATTCACGGAATCTGTCAAGCGGCAGAACGCAGCAAATAATGCAGAACCACAGCCGTCAGTGCCGGTAACCGATGCAGCAGTGGGCGAGACACTACGTCAGCCGCTGGTTGATGACGATGCTGCCACCGACTGCAGCGGGTGCCTTAATTTCTGCCAGTGGCAGGACGCACTCACAGGCCAAACCATGTACGCTAGGAGTGCAAGACAGGAATACGCTCACGTGCTGCTGGCTGGAGGCATCTTGATGACGACGGACGCTCGAGAAAAAGTGGACACCATTCTGTCCGAGAGATTATCGGAGCTCGACGAGACGAAGCTCAAACTCGCGTACCAGTTACTACTGCATGCGGCTGGAGTGCTGGATGCATGTCTCGAGTCTATGAACGTCACTCCTCGCTCGGTTGGTGCAGAGTTTGCTGACCTCGGAGCGAGTGTCGAGAAGGAAACGATATCTGAGAATGATGTTGGGGTTATCCCAGATGATGACATGATGGCCAAGTGGCGCGAAGAGCAGCGCCTCGCTCGGCCAGTGACACCATTGAAAGATGATCCAGACGCAAGTGCGATAAAGGACGGCACTGTAGTCAAGCCTGCTACATCCGACGCAGCGGAGGACCTCGCGATGCTTAAACGTGTACCGGATCTCGCAGATGGCCGCTTTCCGCAACTGCTAGCGTGGATCGCACTCGCTCAAGCTCAGGAACTCGTGGTATTGCGTGGCGTGACTCGCGAGGCTGTGGACTACACTCTCATGGCCAAACTCTCAATGGACATTTCAACGCGATACAAAGGTGCGTTAGCTAGTCTTCATCGCAGTGTGACTGTGTTGTTTTTCTTTACCCAGCGCTAACTGTGCTACATCGTTCAGAATGTCAAAAGATTGCGTCCAGGTTAATGCCATACTCGACGTCAACCACAGCTGAACGTGTTCGGTTATACTGTGCATACAAGGAGCCATACTATCAGGCCATTTCAACCTATTTTCAAGGCGCTGCATGCATGCTGAAGGAAGATGCACGAAACTGCGTACAAGCTGTTGCTAACTTCAAGAAGGCTGCTACCCTCTTTGAAGGAGTTGTGCCACTAGAGAAAAGCTACGAGGGCAAGATGGCTTCAGACAAAGAGGAAAAGGAGCGCGTGAGCCTGTTAGCGACCGTGTTTCTTCGATCACAGCAGATCATCAGTCGTGATTTGGACATCGTCTCTCATCGCAATGACAGCGTGTATTACGAACCGGTAAGCTAATTTGTCTACTGTTAAGACTGGATTGGTCCGTGCTTCAGTTTTGTTAACTCAGATCATTTGCTGATATCATAGATTCCAGAACCAGAAACTGCATGCAATGGATTGAGCCTCGTAAAGCCGACAACACTTTCGGCAGTGACCACGAGTGATCTGTGGCGTGATGGAGAAGTTGCCAACTGCCTGAAGCCTACTGCTGTGGCTGCATCGGGTGCATCAGCAGAGAATCAGCCACAGCAAAACAATCGTCCGCGCGAAGGTTGCTGCTCAAGCTGCACCATTTCGTAAACCCTGCTATGCGGTGGTATTAACAGAAGAAGAAATATGGGTGGCTGTGACTCTCAGGTCAGAATCTGATTAAGAACGCACTGAAGAACATTTTGAATGATAGTCTCGAGTTGAATTTATTGCACTTCGCACGTTAACGTAGGGTTCTGAAGAACAAGATATACAGCATGAATCACTTGAACTTCACGCTCAAGCACGCAGTTCCTTCATCTTCACTAACGCAGCAGCCTTTTGGGCCCCAGTCGTCACACTGCCATCCCTCGAGTACATCAAGTGAGCCATCATATTGAAACCAGCTGCGCACACTGGATCGCCCATGTTGCAGAACTCGATCGCTTTGGATCCGTAGATCGAGCTGGATGACTTGATTGTCTGGCCCGAGAGCTTGAGCGGGTTGCCGAACGTCACGACCGCCTTAATACGCGGTGCCAGGGACTCCGGAATGATCTTACCAGTACCAAGGATTGTTTTAATACCGATCGAGATGTCGGTGACACTGGCACACCAAGCACGAAGACTGTGTTCGGGCACGCTTGCGCGACAGACACGACGTGGTTGGTCATGTCGGTAGCACCAGGCCCGGCGCTAGTTTGATCGTACGACGCACGGTAGTTGACTGCGTAGGAGGAGACGCTCATTCCAGGGAGGTTCGCAGCAATGCCACTGACAAGAGGCTGTCCGCAGATTCCAAGGCCTGCAGCTTCGCCACTTCCGCGAGCGAACACTACATGCACATCCGAGCATTGCGCATTGACAGCATTGTCGAGGTCGATGAAGAGGAGCCCGGAGATCATCGTATAGCCTAAAGAGAACTTCATGATTCGATATGGGACAGAGTAAAATGTGGAATGGAGGAACTTCTAAACCATTATGAGGCGAAACTTGAGCGGTCCGGTTCAGCCAAGTCCTCCGGATGCATCACGGCCCAATAGTCGACAGCGACTAACGATAAGGCGTTAAATGGAACTGTTGGCTTGTGCATGTCGAGCTGCGCTTGCGCTGTTCGAAACAAACCTCGATTTACGATACCTATCGCGAGACGTAGGATTTGCCATTGTGTTGAAGTGAGTGAAACTTTCGGGCATTTCGTTACTGTTAAGGTTAGGGGCTCGTCCAGTAGCCGTAGCTAACGGTTACTAACCGCATCTAGCGGTTAATAACCGTAGTACGCTGTTCAGTGACTC